>KN884197.1:137132-151864 GCA_000934455.1 Apostichopus parvimensis
GCCCCTCCCAAACAGAGGCCCTGGATCCCCCAGTGTATAAAACTACAATTGTATGTCAATCATACATTACCAAACAAGAAATCCCTGGGTGTGTATACTTAATACAATGGAATATAAAACTACGATTGTATGTTAGTCATACATAAACAAAAAGGTGAATCATTGTGTATACTTGAGATTATGCTGATTAAGTTAACGACTGTCGTGAGAAACCTGAAAGTGTCATTGAAAAGTGAAAATCAATTTCAATGCTATTTTAATAAGTCATGGGAAAGGGAACATTGATCTCCTTTTTTTGAAGCCACCATAACAAAGAGGAACCCGGAACTGAACTAAGGACAAGTGTTCTATGGCAAAAGCTCATGACACCGCTTAACTTTGTTTCGTGGAAAAGTCAAGACAGTTTGCCCGTTTAATTATTATTGTCAGGTCTCGTGTTCTCTTGCCTGCCATGAATTGCACTCTGGGTTTGCATTCTACTAGTCGATAGTACTCGTAGAAGGGGTGGTTATGAGCAACGTATTTTGACTTGCATTCTGAAGTTAGAACTTAGTAATATTTGTCATTTCACCTCTTTTTATAACCAACTATGTACCTTTTTCTTTCAATAACAACTTTGTCAGGACATGGAGTTTCCTGTGGCTGTTGTTAGTGATGTTTTGTGTTTTAATCTGTTAAAGTTAATGTGTGATACAGCATATGACTTTAAAGGTGTTTTTCCCTTTCCTTTGAATCATTCACATATATATGCAAGTTTCCTGGTCCAAAGATCATTTGTTAGAATGATAAATCTGTGTATTATATCTCTTCAAATAAGGAAACTTAGATGTGTGATAGGTTTGAGTCTGGCCGTTCCGTGATACATGATAAATGTCTGTAGAACATGTTTATATCTATGCTGTTCAAGCACTTTCAAAGCTATTATTCGTTATTGATGTGTGCAGACAGTCTTGCAGCACGATTTAGGACTATCGGAATTGGCAAAAGAACTGAAGAGGGGGATGAGAGGAGGGCCAGAAGGGGCAGAAGGATCAGTGGTTATTGGTACTATAACTGGTAAGGTTTAACAATTATATAGCTTAGCTACGTCAGGTTAAACGAAAAACTTCATGTGGTGTTACTGGACATATATTACCCTTATATACAGGCTGAATATACTGCGAAGTAATGTATGTATAGCCAAGGGCATGTTGTTATTTAATCATTTTATAAAAAAACACAGAATATTACTGGAAAATATTTTATTGAAATCGTTGGAAAATTGGGACTTTTATGAACAAAGTCTGCATACGATGCGATAGTATTTACAGTGCATTCAGGTTTTGCTTTCGTAACTCGAGATGTGAGGAAACAGTTTATTCTTCCCCCTTCACTAATTGAAACCCCATTTTGATCGATATTTCCTGTGTGAAAGGTCTTAGGGTCAAGCAAGTTTAATTAATATCAAATGCAATTTGTGGATGTCAATACTATTAACATCGAATATCAAAGGATGAATGAAATGCAATGATTTGACAGCCTTGTCGTTATTCTCAACAGAATGTATTGGTTGCCCGAAAAAAGAAATGACCAACATGCATACTTCTGTACTTCTGTAGGAGAGATGTTTAAGTTTGGTGAATAGAACACTAGCTTTGACAATAGAAACTGCTCCGTCTCCAAATCCCATTGACTTAGAAATTCCTCCCTTTAGTAATCCCTACCTAATTGGCTCTTCAGTTCCGACCTCCTGTTTATTTATGGCTTCCATACAATGTAATTGCAAAATACTTCACTTCTCAGCATCTCCCTGATTGAATAATAGACAACTTTCCCTAGAAAAAAAAGAAAAAAAGTGTCTATTCTACCAAACCATATTATTATCCCCGTAGGACCTCTTGCGAGGTTGAACAGGGGTAAACTCCTTTTGTTGTTGTTGTTGTAGCATTGGGGATGGTACAATTTTTTATGTCTCGCACAACTGGACGACCATTAAAAAAATTGTCCTGTTCAGCAGCTTTGGGATGCTACTCACTTACCTGTCTCCTCACAACTTTTGTACTCTTTATGTTCTATTCCCCAGTTTTTTTTTGGTACTGGGTAAAAATGTATCCTCTTTATTCATTCCACCGAACAATTGACATCCCATGGTTGTGTCCAACACAGTTCAAGGCATTAGTCGAAACGCATGCGCATGGGCAGATGTGACGATGTTTCCGTTCATAAACTGCACACGGAGTCTGTTTGCTGTAGTACGTATTTTAAGCAGTTCATGAATCAGACTAATATCTTAAACTGACCATCATCATCATGCAGCTTGACAAACATGGGAAATGCAATGTTCTTGTCCAAAATTTTTAGTTTGCTTTCTCTCAGAGAAAGGGCCGAGTTAGTTTTGGCCAAACATGCCATTATCACTTAGTACTCAATTGTACCAAACACCGAAGTGTAGGGTAGGAATGAGCTATGTGGGAGGGGGGAAGGGGGTCAAGTCAAGGAATATTTTTTAGGGGGGGGTGGACAATATAACACTGATATGGGGGTGGGATCTGGGAGAAGGGGGTGTCCCACTCCCCTTTGGTAATGTTTTTACAAGTAAAATGACTTAGATTCAACTTTTTCATCATCACACATTTGTTATACACAGTTAGTGGCAATAAACCGTGCTTTCAAATATGGAAAGTTTCTTGTTCAGCTACTTTGCTCAAATTATAAACAAATTTGAAAATTCTGTCCAATTTGTTCTTCATTTTCTAAACTATGAAATATGAGCATAGTTAAGCAAGGAACTGATTTTGATGTGGAACCTTAATTAGTTTCAATGATCCTGTTGAAATTTGTACAGACTACACTACATGCAAACTGTAGACTCAGTGCTGTTTATGCTGTGACGGGTCGAGTTTCAATCACTTCCGAACATGTTAGTTTGAAAGCAATAAATGTTGCTTTCATATTCACAAGTCACGAGACTGGATATGTTATAGTCCAAGAGAGATTAATTTGAGTGCTGTTTTACTATTCTCATGCTTTTCAAGTATATATTCACCTTTAAAATATATAAGTTAAATCTCAGGTATGCCCCTTTAAGGCTAAAGTGATGATGATCTCAGCACGTCCAGTGCAGGCCTTAATGTTAATTGTTAATCCATTGTTTATAAATTGTAATAACATTTTCTTTGAACTTTATATCCACAATAGAGCATCCTTGGATGGTCATATCCCACACCGTTTGTCCAGATGTGACAAATTTGTAACATGAACTTGTAAACATGTTATCTGAGACCATTAAAGGTCTTATGTTTCACACTGAGTTTTGTGTTACATCCGAGGCTTTGACCTATTGTTATCATCATAATCTTTGTTTTAGACTCCAGAGTCCAGTCACTTTAATTGATGGACCTCTGCTGTTAAGAGGGTCATTTCTGGGAAGTTTAAAAGGGTTATAGAAATACTGTACAACCTGGACTGAGCTTGCAGGTGGAATTCAAACATATCAAAATTAATTTGATTTCTAATGTCAACCTTAAAAGGATGGTGATAGGTTTGCAATGGAAGTTGGAAGCAAAGTGTTGCAAGGAATGTGTCCTCTTTGTAAACTCCTTGTCATGAACCCCGAAGAAATCCCATGGAGAGCAAGACTGATTTCCTAATGTTGTAATTAACAGACAAATTGTAAAGACAAACTGACGTGTGTGGTCGCTGGCTGGCTCATCAATGTTAACTGACAGGGCCCTACTTTCTTTTCTTGCAATCAAATGGAATAACTACCTCAATCAGGGCAATTTTTTTAGGAGTTTTGCCAGTTGTCCTTGGGACAACCAGAGTCTTTCCTTTTGTTTTACTGTGGTGTAGATCTCCAATGTGGTGGAGCATGAAACAAATATATCATTTATAGTATTTGGGTGGGGGGGGGGGAGATTTCGATCTGAATTTGATGTAAACAACTAGTTGTTCACAGGATGCATGATCTCCAAAAGCTGATTTTTAATTTGGAACATAAATTTGGTCGTCTTGGACGATGGTAAAATTTGGCCCTGGTGATGATCACGGAAAAGCATTGGAACAATTAAGCAAAAATGCAATTATAATATTGCTGAATGCAACCCATCAGTCCATTACACTTGTATAGTATGCGTATTTTGATTCTACTCTCTCACAATCATCTTTGGGATATATTGTGAAATTTGAAATCTGAACTACAGTTTTTTGGGATTATATACTAGAGATAATTTTACAGCTAACCTTTTTCGAGTTCGTATGGAAGAATGCGATTGGCTCCATTTGAATCTGATGTATGGTGGAGTGAGCTAGATATAGTGAAACGAAATCAGAGGCCTGCTGAATCCCCTTAAGTCCCTTTAAGTGACATAGAACCTGGGATTCAGGATGGAGGTAATTAAATACTTTCCAAGTCCCTTGCTTTGTCAGAGAAGAGAAATTAAGGGTTGCAAGAACACATGTACACTTGTTACACATGCATCCACCAAAGAGGGATTCATTTTATGTAAATCACTACATACATAGAGAGAGAGACTATATATAGGAGTGAAGGTTTATCCACCATCAGTTTCTGAATTTTAAGATATGCAGAGGGTTGCAGAGCTGGATTCATAAAGGAACAGGTGATATTTACACAAAATCAAACATGCAATTACTGCGAGACATTAAATAAGTGCTTTTGCGGTTTTGCCTAGACCTATAAATAACTTATACAGACTTATTTATATACAGTAGCTATTCACTGAATACCCATTCATAGAACTACAGTTAAAGGTATGCCGTATTTGGCACCAAATATGCTAGATATTCAAAAACAATTCCTCACTGGGACATTCAGTCATCTTGTGTGTTCCTTAAAAATGTCTGAGAACAATTTGGAGAGTAAAGACCCCCAGGAAAGTACAACCTTTTTGAAAACTTCTAGCAATTATAGCGTGCTATAATTTGGGGCATATACTGACTAGCTTTAAGTATTGCCTTAGAAAATTTGGCAACAAGTTGGAGAAAACAAATATAGCTGAAACCATATCTGACGAGTAAACTTTATTTAAACTTTATTTTGTTAGAATTCTGAAAGGCCTCGGTGATTCTCAACAGCACTTTGTTATTGTGTTGTTGTTTTCATTTCCTTTCATCTTTTGCCAGGACTTTAATTTTTGTTAACACTTCATTTGAAATGGTTGTTTGAACCAGACTGCATAACTAACTAGGGTACATTGATCAGTTAAATATAACTTCTGCACTGTACCTTGTCAGAATAGAGAATTTTGAACGACATTTTTTGGAACTACTACAAAAGGTGTTTACAAGTCTTGCAAAATTAGAAACTTTGATACTTGGGATCAAAATTGCCCTTCCTTAAGTGTGATGTGGAGATTTTGGGCAGCTGAGATATTTTGTTACAGATGTTACTGGAAGGAGTTTGGAAACAATGTTTGAAATTTAATCTACTACTTGCTCGGAACGAGGGGTTCATGACGTTTGTAATAAAACCAGAACAGTCCTGAGGAAAGTGACCATGACTCATGATCGAGGTTTGATTCAGTGCTAAGAAATGCAGATTAGTGACTGATGCATGATTTTCCAACAGGCCTGCTTTGAAAGTAAGAAAATGCTGTCATTTGTAGACATATTATACCTTTGGATTATGACCATTTGGTGTGTTTTTAACCAGGCATTAAAATTGCATATAATGAGTTTAAATTTTTGCAAAGTATTGTATATTCACTTTTCTTCCTTATTTACAAATTGTCCTCCTACAACCGTAGAAACAGTTTTCTAGACCAGAGGAAGACCAGTGACAAGAAATAACATACCGTTGTTAAGGGTTAGTTTGCAGTACTTACTAGACAGATAGTTAGTAGGTTTACTGAGTTCACTCTAGACATGGCAGAAGAAGAGTGAGCATTATAAGGTTGTGAGGAGACAGGTGAGCTCATCGCTCCTAAATTGCCTCATCCAGTAAATATTGAGATTTTACAAATGTATGGTGGCCTGTCTGGGAAATACTTGAGGCCATAGACACTTGTACTCAAATGTAAGTGTTTTTGACAGTACTCAGTACTTAAATTAAACTGTAGGTACTATTTTACATGATAGCCTTGCTCTGTAACATCGACACTATTCCAACATTGGTCCAACAATGGTGCAACATTGGTCCAACTGTGGTACAATATCGGTACAACGTCGGTCCAACATCGGTACCCCAGGAATGTGTTTGCAGCTTTGTAGGATGTCGTTATTGTTCGTTTTTCCGTGCTACTCGCGTAAGAATTTGCACTTATCCAGCTGCAGGGACTATGGTATTTTCAGAGTTGCACTCAAGCGGAACCCCTGTGTGCTGGTTCCAAACCTTTGTTGTGGTGTCAGAAGACATATAAAATCTGGTGTTTGTATGTACATAAACTGTACCTGCACACGGCTGTGCTGTAGGTGCTGGTAATAGATCTACCCATCATATATTCACAAAATTGTGAATAGCTGTACCAGCACCTTCAACTATATAGTTACTAATTACCTGTTGTTAGCCCTGCTTTGTGAAGTAACAAACTACCAGATATAGATGTCATGGATATTGAAATGTAATATTATCCTGGCCGAGTGAAGGCTAACTTTGAACACCTGGTGAAAGTACTGTAGTGGTAAGTTAACATGTCAGTGGGTACTCTACATTGTATCTGATACAAACATGGCTACCTGTCATAGCAAGTGAGAGTGGTGGTGCATTAATTGTAGCTCTGCTCAGTTTCATTGGGCCTTATTATTATTATTATTATTATTATTGTATTTATTGACATTCTGGTTTAGAGATATTGTTGGAAGAGGACTCTAGTTTGGTCTTTAAGTAAATACTGTGTTAGTATATTGTATCCTACCTTCAAATGTACCTATACTGTATCACATTAGTCCACGAGTAAACCTTTCAAGTAAAAACACATTTTGATGATCTATTTTGCAATATGTTCAAAATATAATATATATTCCAAAATTACCCATTTTGGATGTTATATGTATAATTGTGGCCTTGGAAGTAAAGTATCAGAACAATGTACTCAATGTCTCCTAATTGTAATATATATACTCCAGAATCAAGCCATATCTATTATTTGCATATATTGGCAAGTCTTACTTTTTATAGTCATGAAGAACATGAAGAGTGGTAAATAAAGTGTTTACCACTTTATTTAGTAAAGTGTTTGCTTGTAAAGTGCTTGCTTGAAGTAAAGTGTTTGCTTGAAGAAATTCACATTCTGATAATAACACTGACTATAGTGCGCTCAAGAGTTGCACGAATGTAGCCCGTAGCTGACCAACTGTGATGGTGTTAATCCAGCATACTGTATGTATAGAGATAATTATTCAAGTGATTCAGCCAACCAAAAAATAGTCTTTAACATACATAGTTTTCTTACTTATGTGATCTACATTGCTCGAGGCACAAGTAACCATTATAAGACAGTACATATTATTGATTCAATTGAGCACTACCCTACAATAGGTACAAATTGACATGGTTTGTTTTATATAGGTTCCCTTACCTGGACACTCTTTGTTTGACATGCCAAACTTCCTGCTAAGTACTTAATTGTTGATAACGTGTGAATATTGTAATGAAGACAACTTTCTTTCCTTCTCAGAAAAACCTTTGATTCATTATTTCACTACAGTGGCAATTATTATTTGGCTGTTTTCCAAACCAGTTTTGGAACTCCTGACGGAAAAGAAAAATCACCTTTATGACCTTTAGAAAAAAGAATTGGGTCTTGGCAACTTAGGCAAACCTGGCTGCAAGAAAATGTAAATAGTCACACGCAATTACATGGATCCCCCTGCCATTTAACCTTGGTCTGTGTGTTAAATAGACCGCGTATTTTATGTACAGTGCGTTCCAATAGAGTAAAATTTTCTGTGCCATAAAATGTTTCATTTGCAAACCTATTGACAACCTGTGTATCCCTCACTTTATGAAATGGTTGTTCCTGTTTTGATTTCGGTCCTCTAGCTTGTAGCGGATTTTTTTTTCAGGCACCGATTATCGTTCTTATTTTCATCGGTCCTGTAGGCTTTGGAGTCACCGAGGGTTTAGCAAAATGTATTAACATACTATTGTGCAGAAAGTTTGGAAATTTGATTTTAAAATCTTCTTCTAGGAAAGAAGCAGGCATGCTAGTAGTTTAGTGTGTGTTTGGAACTTAGGCAAATTAACTGAACGAGTGCTAAAATGGTACGTAAGTCATACAGGCCCCAGAAATTCAGGGTATTTTGTTCAGACGAAATGTGAGTGGAATATCAATCATTTGCCTGTTATAGAGAAATATCACTGGTATTTTGCTGCCACAAAGTAGTGCGCATATGACACATTGCTTTTGTATGAATTTGAACGAAAATGCCATTGAGAATTTGATCAGGTAAGCAAACTTTGTAGCAAATTTTTATAAACTGGCAGCTTCTTTTTTTTAGCAGGTGTCTAAAATTGTTGAATTCTAGGCCTGATTAATCATTTTCGATAAACTAAATCATTTTGTAATGAAATATATTATGAATGTGTAATTTGTCAGTTGATTTTATACAGTGGCCAAGCAAACATAACATATAATGTACAGGCTGATAGAAAGTACGACTCGAAAAGATTAGCTTTTGGCCCATGAGAAACAGGAGATCTATAACTGCATGTACTTTCTTGTAGTTTCATTCAGTCATTCATGCATTTATTTATCATCACAGTGCAAACAAAATATAAGTAAATAAAATACTGTAATTATAGGAACAAATCAAGAAGTTTGTATGTGGTGCAACCGAATATTAATGTATTTGGCTGATGTTTGAGTGGACTTTGATCATCTTAAAGGGAGTGAAGACTCGCGCACAAAGAAACGTCTGATGCCGGTAATCTGACCTAGTTTCGAATAAGGGTGTAACCGAAGTGTTAGACACCACCATCGATCCCAGAAAATACACACATAGCTTGCTACCGTCGGTAATTAGACACTAGTGTACAGTCAATACATGCAGCTATGGTCAATACCCACAACACAGTGTACATAGCAGCGATGGACATCTCAGGTCTAGATAAAAGATAACAAGGTATCACGTTTCATTACTGTCTGCATTTTGTAGCCACAAGAAATAAACTTCACTTGCAAGCAACGGAAAGTTAAAACTTTTTCAGAGGACAGCACGCAGTTTGGAGCGAGTCTTCAATGCTTTTTAAGTAGATAAACAGATTATTTAACAGTTCCTTTTTGTTTTTTCTCGTTTAGAACATAACACAACAATAGAGAATTATTGAAGCTATGGGTGGAAGTGGCATCTGGTAGGATAAATCTTAATTTTAATAGTTTAGTAATGAAAATGGAACCACGTACAGGTCTGTTTTTCATCTAGCTTCTTCTGGAAGTATATACACTAATTTCATGCCAACATTGACTGTACAGTCTGGAGTGCAGTACAGCATTGTGCAGTCGAGGTAACATTACTTCCTTCACAACGTTGGCCCATGTAGTTCTTACAGATCATATACAGACGTAACTCCCAGGTACTTAATTTTAATTGTGTGTCAATATTAAAGCCAAGAAGATCATAACAAACGATTTACAGCATGATTGTATTCTTTGTTGAAAATGTATGCTGATAGTTCCTATTAAAGTTTTGAGTGGATGCTCAACCTTTGATCATATTTAATAAGGATCAATGGTGACATTGGATGTACCCTAGCTTCACATCAACATACCTATGTTTACAGACCATGGCTGAGATAAATGCAAAGTTAATTATAGCCGAGCACTGTCGTCATGATTCGCAAATGTAAACAGGGACCACCGTTTTTTGGGTTTATTTTTTTTCTACAATTCATCACGTCAATTAGACTTTTACAGAGCTCTTTGAAATATGGATTTAATCTTAATTGTTGCGATACTTTACACTACAATGCTATAATTACCGATCTATGTCATTGTCCTGACATTAAAAGATACTGTAGCTTATTACAGCACCTACACTTCTCGCAGTGCAATCCAGGGCAGGTACGTAGGCCATGTTATATCATCGTTGTGTAGAGTTAGGAAATGTTGTGCCAAAGTAAAAAACGAGGTGAATGTATCTAGGTTTGTCTGTTCTGTTTGTATGTATTTAAAGTCAAGTTTTGATCAGAAGCGAATTAAGTCAAATTATAGTTCAGTATAGTTGACTTTAATTTCCACTTAATGACTATTCAAAGTAGCTTCAACAGTTGTCTTGTGCAGAATAGCATCATAAATTACTTTTCTGGTAGGCTTTTTAGTTAGAGTAACTATGCAAGCATCAGCATATTAAAACAGTAGCCTTAAGAGTATTATGTACTCATCAGTATATATATAAACAGTAGCCTAACAGTATTAGGCTATAAATAGTGCATACTTAGGTTATCCTACAGGTACGGAATGAAAATACATATTAGCTATACATTAGCTGAAGCTGTTGCTAAGACTACTACACTGTATTTGTGTTATTATTATTATTATTACTATGTATTTGATAGAGCGCTCTACAAAAGATCACAGCGCTTTACAGATACGAAAATAAACTACACAATAAAAACAAACACCAATCCTAAACACAAGCAAAAATATAAACATTACTGCGAAGTAAATAAATATGTTTTCATGAGACCTTTGAAGACCGAGACGGAAACCGCCACACGAATACCCACAGGCAGCTGGTTCCAGAGACGGGGTTGAATAGCATTGCCACAGTATTAATAGCATTGCCACATTATTAATGCTAATTAATGTGTATCACAAACTTTACTTCGGCCTCCTCTCTTACCTGTCTCCACTCTTCTTATGCACTTTGCTTATTTACCTCACCTACTTTCTGGTAACATGTTAGCACGTAATACCATCATATATATATAATTGTCACACTGAATCCAATACTGTTGTTCAGTTTCGCTCAGCCTGAAAAGTAAATAACTTAATAATAGTACTTTGCGATAAGTTGTGTGGTAAGGTCATTGCTTTCAGTGACACTAACTATACATAATCCTAAAATTTCTATGAAACATTAAAAAAAAAACTTTAAGAAAACTAACAGTCTGTTCCATTATACACCAAAGTCACGCCACATAATGGTGGAATTAGTCATAGGGTTTGTGAATGAATGTAAATGATGCATGGTATCTTGCATATTAATAATTGCTAATTAATAAATCTCCAAGGAGCAACCCAGTCATGAGATTTCTTCAATGTTGTCAGGCAGAAGGGGTTAAAAGTTTTAAATCTAATTATGTGTGAAATAATCATATTTTATAACCAAAGTGATTACAAAAGATTTTCCCTCACAATGCTTTAACTGTCACCATTCCTTTTTGGTGAACATCTGTTTGTTTTTGATGTAGATTTTGTGTTAATTTCTGTCAAGTTACAATGCTAGTGAGTACTAAATATGTATAGCTATAATGCAGTATTGTAGTCTATTAAGTTTGGCCACCGATTCGGGGGGAGGGGTGGGGGTAGGGAGGGTGGTCGGGGGTGGGAAAGCATGAGGTAGAGCTGGTTTACTGAAGGAGAGGTTAATTGTGACTCACAGAGGAAGAGGAAGTTACATTCACCATTTTTTACTTTCCTAGTTTAAACTGATGCAACTCCACAAGATATAGTTTCGCCAAATTTTCCCTCGGGTAAAAATTTTGGAGATCACAGGCCCGGGCTCACTCCTAAATGAATGACTCTCCATCAAGTATTTTGCTACCCCTAAGTTTGTTAGAGATCGTGTCATGATATGTACAGTTTGCCATTGATAATCTCATCAAATTATTTTTAAGTATATAAACATAATCTTTTATTTCTCTTACATTTACTCACAGCTTGAGGACCCAGATGATATGGGATCCACTATAGGACAACAAAGTAAGACCGATGGAGGTCCATCAAGTCCGACATCCCTCCTAGTAAGTCAACTCAATCAATGTTCTACTCCGTCCAAAGAGGATTGCTCTTTTATCCCCATCTAAATTCTAGTTGAAATAATTGAGGGATGCAATCAGGTATATTTGAGTGCCGGGCGTATTTGTGCCGTAGTGTGTTCCAAGTCCTGAGGGAAGGGTCTCAGGGGTGGGGGGTACCCCGCCCACTTTCGAAACATTTTGGCAAATGAAGTATGCTTAGATGGCAAATCTTTTTCCTATTTTGGCACTAACTTCTGTGCCAAGTGTTCACCCATATTTTGGTAATGGTAAAATTTGTTAAATTAATCATCAAAAAAAGTTTCGGGGGAACTGTTTAAAGTACTGTTTGTGCGTGGCGGTACTTAGAACTGCCGGGCGTAGCCGCCCGACAGGTGTGAGCAAGTCCCTGATAATTGAGCAGCACTTGGGTGGACAAAATAAGTACTTTGCATGTGAGCATAGAATTAGAAGTTCAAGATCAATTTATCCTAAAATGTGTGGGATCTACAGTAAGAATATGCTGTTAGTAGTTAAAATGGCATTCTACTTCAAACACGTAGAGAATAGCCCGTCAGAAACATTGTAGTTAATGTAGTAACAATGGATTAATTGTGAAGGAAACGCCAACAGTCAGAGAAGTAGAGCCCCAGTAGGCAAATGATTTAAAGATGGGAGTAATATTTTTGTTACATGTTAGACAAATTATGGTCTACTTGTTGAGTCATACATATCGGACAAAAATTTCGCTCACATTTTTCGGTTACAAAATTTGTAAATGATTTAAAATTCACAGCTGATGTACCTGTCTCCTCCATACAAATGCACTTTCCCATCTATTTTACTCCAATAAAGTCGATGACTATCAGCAATATCAGCAGTGCTGTAGCCCCATTATCCACCTGTAAGCGTTCAGTTATCGCCGAATTACTTTCAAACATTGCTGGTTTCGAGAGTACATTATGATGTTGATCGGATGAATTGAATAATTCACTGGTCTTGACGTAGCTGATATATCCATATATTTGATGAGCTAATGAAAGTTTGCTGGCCCGGAGACACTAAGCGATCCCCATTATTTCACAGTCCTTAATCGTGGCCATTAAAGTCATATGGGATTAGCTTTTTATTCAAAGAGATACTTCCAAGAAATATTTAAATAGTAGTAGTAAAAAGGAGAGCAAAATAATTCCAGATATTCCGGGAATGGAAAATTCTATTAAAAAAAAAGAACAGTCTACTTCACAATTACTTTTAACCTGCTGAACTGACATGATCTATGTTTGTTGTAGACTCAAACATTTTATCAGCAAGTAGCTACAGAAGTGAATTTCATCACTAGTTAGCATTCACTAAGCATTATCACATTAATTTTTTTTTTTTTTGTCATCTTCATCAGGCTCCACCCTTGTCGCCTCGTCTCAGAGGAGGGAGTATATCCAGTACTATAAGCCGACGATGCCAGATGCTATCCAACGACTGTTACCTTCGAAACCTTTTCTGCTGCCCTATCAACAAAACTTACCGCATTCCCACGGCCGGAGGAGAGACCATCCAAGTCCAGGAGATCATGGAGGAGACCAAACTGTCTTATTATATTCCAGCTGAGATGCTGTAAGTTTGTACCACAACACCCTCTCAGTTGTATTTTTCATTGAGTTGGTGGGAGTGCTATGATATCATATATGATATGATATGATGATATGATATGATATATGATATGATATATGATATGATGATGTGATATGATATATGATATGATATATGATATGATGATGTGATATGATATATGATATGATATATGATATATGATATGATATGATATGATGATGTGATATGATATGATATATGATATATGATATGATATATGATGATATGATATATGATGATGATATTATGATGATTACAACACAACTATGCAAACACAAAATTATGCAATTTGGTAGTTGTTAGGTCATTTCTTTATTGCTGAAAAAAGGTCCCCCGGGAGACCAAAAATTCCCAATATATTTTCTTTCTAGAGCAGTACTCCATATTAGTCAATTATGAGTCAAATGTCTGATTTAATCTCTGCTTTTGTATATATATTTTTTTATTTTCTGTTGGAGTACACATGGATTTTCGCTATATCTGTAAGATGGTATACGTAGGTAACCTACAGCATTTTTGTTACTTGAGTTTTGACGCAAACGATCGTGTAACCTTATTTCGTCCTAGCAGGGCTGGGCGGTCTTGTTACCATGGCGATACTTTGTGATGAGCTCAGTGTTTTGTTTATTCTGTCCTTTGTACATAAGATTGCCAACTTTTCTTCTACCGTTGCCGATGTAGGACTTTAATAGATTCTGTGGCCGATGTGACTTGGGCTTTTAATACTATTGCGCTGGTTAAACATTGCCCATCTTAGGGAGCAGCTTTCTGTAGATCTACAGGGGGCTTGGTGATGATTGATCATCTCCAAAAATGTGAAGAAATGTTTGTGATATTGATAAAAAGATCCAAGATTAAATGCCATGTAATTGGAGCTGAGATAGCTGCTATATTTCTCCTGCGTGGGTTGATGACGCTGTGCCCACCAGGAAGTACATAGTTTCAATTCTATGTTATTTGGAGCTGAGATAGCTGCTATGCTTGTCCAGTGTGGGATGATGTCATTGTGCCCACCAGGAAGTACAGTTTTAGTTTTCCTTTAGTTAGTCGATATGCTTCGAGCTCAATGTGAGAAAATCACTGTTGTTTATGTGATTATTGACAGTGGGTTTGGTGAATTTTGAACACTGTCATATTTCAAAGCTAATATGATATGCAAGCATTGCTCCTTTCATTGATTTAA
>KN884198.1:25544-36255 GCA_000934455.1 Apostichopus parvimensis
CATATTTATATTTGGATGTGTCAAAAGTGTGTCCCTTGTCCATACTGCAAGGAAACTGTTGGAATATGTCACAAAGAGGAGAAACTTGTACAATGCGAGAGCAAGGGTTGTTCCATTCATGTCAGTACTTAAGAGGTATTAGGCTTCTGGACCCCAATGCTTCTTTGAGAAGACCAAGGTACCCGTCATAAAATGGTACTAAAAGGTACTTAGTTTTAAATTCAATGTTCACCTTTTTAACCTTGTTTGATATGTTTTAATACCCTTCTTTTGTTTTAGTATCTGCTCATTTCTTTTCTATAAGAGTCTTATTTTACAGGGTTATTAACTCCTTTCTTATACATGAACTTTATTTTGAATGCTCAAGTAGTATTTTTTGTTACATTGTGTCGTTTAAAACTCAACTTCCCTTACCAATAGTCAGATGTTTTATGGAGAACACTTCCATGGAATACTGTCGCACACTGCTGCATCACACGGCATAACAGAATAGTTCAAAGGTTTTTCATAGTTAAATCATAGATAAGCTAAACTACTAAATGTGGTCCACTTAGTTTGGATATTTGGACCCAAGGTAAGTCTGTGATATTACAGCCATATCAATACCATTTAAATGTGGGTGTGAGGGGGGGGGGGGGGGGGGGAACAATGAGGTTATTATCAAATGTAATTTTCTCTTCACCTGTAATTTCTTGTGGTACATGATGTGGTGAAGTATCGTTTCCCATTTTTCGGGTTATTTGCGATAAACGTGTAATCCCTCTGGATTATACTCTTAAGTGACGTTTTGCTTTGAGTTTTGAATTTCTACTTACCCAATCTCTCATATTTAACTTACCATATCATGTTCGTGCAATTTCATCTGTACTTGTCTGACCAAAATCGTGTTACCATTAAATGCTAGCAAGTTAAATGCCAGTAAGCTGATGATAGGTTTTACTCAATACTAACACTTGCCATTCAAGATAAATGTTTGTTTTCTTAATTTGTCTCTGCACCGTCCTTGAAAATGATTTGTAGTATGCTAGCACAATGCAGTTAACAGTTGCATTGCTTAGAAATATCATCTGGCCTAACATGTAGATCAACATACCAATAAAATATCATTGGTTATCTTAAATATTAAAAAAAACAAATAAATCAGATTTTTTACAAAATGGATACAAATATTTGGCCTACATTTAGTTAATACTAACCTGGCAGATGTACCTGTCCCAGATGGACAAGGTACTTTATTTAACATCTGTGACACCTTTGTGGGTTGACTAAACCTCCCCTTTATAATATGGGAGACTAAAAAATGAAAAGTCACTTTTGTACTTGGGTACCTGTCCCAGATGGACAAGGTACTTTATTTAACATCTGTGACACCTTTGTGGGTTGACTTAACCTCCCCTTTATAATATGGGAGACTAAAAAATGAAAAGTCACTTTTGTACTTGGGTACCGTAATCTGTACTAAATGAAGGCAAGTAGATTACTCACTTAACTCGAGAAGCTTCAATGTTCTCCTTTAGGGTAGGCCGAATGTGCAACATTAATGTGCGACATGCCTGTTTCTGTACCAAGTTTTAGCTATTTATGTTTTTGAGCCGTCACATCGACAACTTATGATGCATCTAACCTTGTGATTTATAAAGATGTTTTCAATGGTTTCTTGTTTGTTTGTTTCTAATGTTGTTTATGTCTGTTTTTTTTTTCTGTATTGTACCACAAACTGTTGAACCACAGAGGCTTATCCAGTGGGTGGCTCGTGACAGAAAGATATAAACACAAACCTAAGCAGGTCATTATCTTATGTACCTGATCTTTCTGTCTTTATTTATTGCAGTTGCTGTCAAGCTTACCTTGGCATACATGATCTGAATCTATCGTATAACTGGTAGCCATGTCAGCATACTGCAGACCATGGTTTACAGTAAACAGATACTCGTACAACATGATAACATGTCTTTAAGTAGTATGTTTGTTAAACGTAGCCCCATTGAGATGGTATCACCGTGGTTTAGGGACGATATGTCTGTATTTTGGTTACATTTAGGGTTCCAATAACAAAAAATGGTTGAATGGGTTTCTAATTTATAAAAATAGTATCAATGTATTTACTGATGATGCTAAATTAAAAGACAGTACAAATATTTTGACCAATATCCATATTTTGTATTTCTTTTGTGTTAGTGATTTCGCCCGACCCAACACAGCCTCCCCCCCCCCACACCCCCAAATTGCCTCGCTACATTATTTCCGCCACTTTGATGAATAATATGTAACTTAATGTAACTTCCAAATTTTAAACATGTTACTTCCAACGCCCAATAATCGGAGCTAGTTTATCTCCATTTTCCGTTGCTCCAAATGTAATTAGTTTCATAGCCAATGAGAATGCGTACCAATCACAGGAGTTGAACATGAAAAGAACTTGAGTCAATATTGAAGATGGGAAGGGGGGGGGGGGCTGTATGTGAAGGCAATCAATGTACCATTTCAAAAAGCATAGTTTCTCCATGTGCCGCACCATCCTATAATTATATACCACGTTGTACTATGGAGCTGCATGCAACCACGCTTATACATGAAGTCTGTGGCCTAGCCAGTATATACTGCAGTAAACAAATGCCTTCTTAGTCTATACCTTGAGCAGCCTAGGCGAGTAAGTATGGTTGACTTATACCATTAACACCGCAGATAAATTGCTACCTGTGGAGATGGTCCCATTATTGGCCCACTTAGTTCAGGTTAGGTTGCATATTTATTCTTCTGTTATTAAATGTATGTGTTTATATATATTACATAGATCTGATTAGATAAACAGTGGGTAACCAAAGGGTAAAACTGATCAATCTAAAACCCACCTATAAACATGCTAGAAAAAGTAATGGTCATCACTCGTGTTCAAATTTTTTCATCGGACATTTTCTGCGTCCACCACTCAAAGCATTTTCCATCACAGTATGAGTTAGGCCTATCTATATCATTGTCTATTTTTTATTCTCTTCAGAGATTCCAATTACGTTAGGCCTACTGTTGGAAAATATATGCAATTTTGGCGTGCTAAAACTTGGAGCCAATACTGATGGCGTTTAATGGTAGGAACATGCCCGAATAAGAAAGAGTATTATTTACTGGTATAGTTCCCTGAATACTCCATTTTCACTCATCCCATCTCTTTTCGGATAAGCCTAGATCCACTTAATTGTATTTTGGAATCTGTTCTGTGTGAGTCAGTCACACTGCGTTAAGTACAAATGTCCACTCAATACATATTACATATATAATATCCCTTACAGCACTTAACAGATTTTAGACGAAGCTGTACATGATTCATCAAATGTAGCTGTCCATAGTTCAAAATAATACATTAGATTAACCCGCTTATGATGTATACTTTGTGTTTTTGCGATACCTCTGCGTACTACAGTACACAGCTGTTAGCTTTGCAAAGATGACATTCTTGGCATTCCGGAAACGTCAGCCATTAATTCAATCTTTTTTTTTCTAAACAGTCGTTGCGTTCATCTCCGCCGGTGTTTCAACACGTAGTCAAGTATAAAAAAAAGTGTTGCGTGTTATTATGAACCATGTTAACTGTGTTTTGACGAATAACTGGATGCCAAGATCCGAATTGACGTGTCAGTATGTTATATTTGTTTCTTGTGGTGTAATATGAACGATTTGATAAGAGAGGTTTGTGTGTGTAGTGAACGTTTATGGGACATGTATCTGGTAAGCTGTTATCTGTGGTTCTTAAAACAGTAGATGACGAAGATTCTATATAGCCTATCATCTAGAGGATACTTATATGAAACACACTTCTGCGTGTATATAGCTTCTTTGCGTACTAACAGCACAGATTATTGTACACTAACTGCAGCAGGAAACTCGTGGGACAAGTTTCAGTTACCAGTTGCGAGGAAAGTTCACGAATCTGAAGAGCCAATTCTTGGGTGAGTATATATTTATGAATTAAGAGATTACAGGGTAATATTTTTTAATAGCGTTATGTTACTTTTCGATATTTCAATCTTTTCTTATCATTCATCGTTTTTTTTTTACACGGTCCCCTTGTCAGGGATTCTGAATTGGAAGGGGGGTACCATGTCGAGTTTAAGGAGGGGCACCAACAAGGTAAGGAGGTTGAGGGTCTAGTGACATGGTCATGTGACATGTAACATGTGAAGTTTTTGTACACACGAGGAAGGCACAGATTAGAGGAGGGGGTGCAGTAGTCTGCTTGGAAGGGTACGGCCCCATTGTGCCCCATATGGGTACGAGCTGGTCTATACAGCAAGAGGGTAATTTTATAAAGTAAGATACCCATCAATTCTTGTTAATGAACCTTTGGGGCATACCGTAGCAAATACCACTTTGTATTTCATGACTGCGATGTACAGTATGATTAGAAACTAAATAGATATTTTTCAAGCAATCGAACTCCTAATCGAGACACATTTTATGTGAAAGATACCGTATTCACATATATCAATTTAATTTTTATCAATTGATTTCAATATTTTTAGTTCATGTAATTTAGCTTGTTATCTTTTTCGCCTGGCATAATAAAACAAAAACATATGTTAATAACTAAAGATTACTTTAAAAACAAATAAACCAGTAGAAAATGTAGTGAAGATGCACTTATGATTCTATTTATTGAAATTAGTGACTCATATTGTCAGATAAAAACATGACGAGGTTAGCTTTTCCTTGAGGTTCAAGAACTTAAGATTTGTCTTGCAACTATATGGTTTTCGTTTCTTATCTGTCTTTTTTTTTGGGGGGGGGGGTTGTGGGTGGTGTTGTTGAGGATGGGTGGTGGAAGGAATATGAGTACTCTGGAGTGGCGTTCTAAGTTGGGGACGGGGATGTCCGCCATGGGTACCAGTCAGTGGGTGCCATGCCACATATTGATCATATAATCAATTCAAAGCTTTGCCAAAGATAGCACTATTTTGCATCTAAGCCACCTCTCATCACCAAAAATTTCTCAAAGGGAAGTGTGACACCCCTTAGACTATTCCCCAAAGACGACATCCCCTGCACGGGTGTCAGAGAAAAGATCCGTCCAGGGTGACAACTACTCTAGGTACGCCACAGGTACTTTGTAATGAAACGATCACGTGTGGTGTGCACTCCAAAACAAAAGGAATATCATAATATTCGAGATTGATTTGTATTGTTAGTTGTTATTCATAAGGGTCACGTTCTTTTCGGTGACAAAAAAATCTCCCGGAGAAATCCTTATAGTTAAATCACCTGAAATTTATACTTGAATTACAATTTTTGGGGTTAAGTTGCCGACCAAAAGCAAACAGCAACAGTAAACCAATTATATATTATTTTCTGTTGTTTCCATACCGTTTCTCATTGGTCACAAACATATACGTATAGTATAGAATCATAATATCGGGTATATGCCAATCGATGTAACGGTTGCATGGGTATCTTCTGAGTATGAGAGTTTCTCGAATGTTCCAAGCAGAACCCCCAAGAGACCTCTCTTTCTCGCCACAGGGTGCTCGTCGTTGAGGTGAGAGCTGGTGACGCAGACAGCGTTGTATGAATTATCCTACTCATCTGTTTCTATGGAAGAAGAGCTTCTCCCGCTAAATATTGATGATGTCGTTGCGATGTTGTCATCTTGACGGATCTAACTATGATGTAATGTGCATTTGTATAAACAACGCTAATTGTCTTCTCAGACATCTGTTGTTCATAATCTATTATTTACCTTTCTAACTTCGCGACTTTAACATCTGTTTGGGCTTATTGAGTGATGTTTATCATATAGCTGTTATATGAAAGATGCCAACCGACTTTTGATCAGACGATCGTAACTGTATGAACAATTTTTAATTACTAATGGTTTCAAAAGTGTGTTTGATTTACACACACGTCACATATTTTCATAGGACAGATGTATACCCTATCTGACAGATAAGTTTGAGTTGGATTAGGTAATGCTAAAAAGTACAGTCAAACGTAGTCATGACGACAGCGAAATCGTCAACTCTTTGTATACAGTGGTAGATTGGAGGATTCTTGCGCCCTGCCCCCCCCCCCCCACCGAGCCATCCCCGCTTAATATTGGCCGCCATCTGGGCTCTTTCTTTATATCCATGACCTTCTGCTCTAAGAAAGGAAAACATCGAGTTACATAACATACTTAAAAAATGCATAATATTGTAGTAGCTTTTTACTTTTAAGTCCACCTAATATGGAGAAAAGGTTTCTCAAAGAGGGGACACGCCTTCGAAGTAATTTCCCCTTGCCCTAGATGGTTGATGACATCGATCGCCTGCGTCCGCTCCCCTTCCCATCTCTTTCCATCGAAACATCCTAGATACGCCACAGGTTACGTACATGTTCCACAGGAGCCCGTGTCTTCATGCTATCATAATATCATAATATCGCTCAATTATCAAATATGACTCGAGTAGTATAATATTGTTATTTATTTTGTATCTTCATAATTCTTTATCTTTTTTCTTCTTCTTCTTTAGGAAGATCTGTTAACATGGCTGCCAATTACGTCAAGGCCGATGAGCTTGACCGTCAATTCTTACAGTGCGCACTTTGCATCGATCGTTTGCAAAAACCAAAGCTGTTACCATGCCAACACACGTTTTGCCAAAGTTGCTTAGAATTGTGGGTGACACAAAATGGCGGAACTTTGTCATGTCCATTTTGTCGCAATCAGTATTCTTTAACACAGAAAGGTGTCGCGGGGCTTCCAGATAATTTCTTCGTAAACAACATTATTGACTTCATCAACCGTAAAAGGACGGCGTCGTCTGCAGCAGCTAATTGTGACAGTTGTGAGAATGAGGCAAGTGATTACTGTTACGACTGTGCGGAGTTTATGTGTATAGAATGTACGGCAGCCCATAAAAGACTTCGGACGGCTCGGCAACACAAAATTACAAGTATTGATGAATATCTGTCAGATTTAACATCCGTTGAGAATGTTTATGCCGATGATGAAGCGAAATTTTGCGGTAGCCACGAAGGACAGGAAATAGAGATTTACTGTGAGTCGTGCGGTGTGCCAATCTGTCAAAAGTGCAGAGCCAAAGATCACGACGGATCTGGACATGAACTGATCCAGCTCACCCAAGCTGGACGAACCAGTCGGAAGATACTGAGTGATCTAGCGGACCGTGCGCGAGAAAAAGTCGATAGTTTGCGAGAAACCGTTTCCATGTTGAAGGAAACCAACCGCCTTCTCCACGGTAACAGAGAGGCAGCTTCGAGTCAGATAAAGGCGCGAAAAAGAGCGTTGATGGAATTGATTGAGACATTTGGTGAAGAAGCTGAAGCAGAACTCGAACAAGAATATACTTGTCGAAAGGAGACCCTCGAGAAAGATATTGACTATTTTCAACAGACTCTTGACAAGACGACGAGCGTTTGCAACGTGACACAAAACCTATTGAACGAAGGTGACGATGAGGCGCTACTTTACGTCAGTCGGGACACAATCCATAAACTGGAAGAGAACGTCGCTTCTCAAGTTCGACCAAAAACTGATGACGACGGACGGATTAAGTTTATCTCTGGAAACTGCAAAGGCATAGAACGCGTAGACCAGCTCGGTTTTATTGAGAAGACAACCAAACAAAACAAATCAATACCGTCGCCACATCTTAGACCAATCACCAACGCCAAGTCGAGCTTTGTGGTAGGCGAAACCGCCAACGTCACTTTGAATAGCAGCGATAACGAAGGAAATATCGCTACCAGCGGTGGTATACCAATAACCGCCAAAGTCTTCTCACCATCAGGGGAAGTTGGAATTGCTAAAGTGCAAGATCGCAAGGACGGTCAATATGATATTGTCTTCCGACCGAGGATCGCTGGCAAACACAAACTGGTTCTCGCCGCATTCGGAAGACAGATGAGCGTCGAGCCGTATGAACTGAACGTCATGCCGCTACAACGAAAGGTTCGTCAATTAACAAAGTAATATTCATAATAATAACGTCATTCCAGTTTAAATTACTTTCTCAAGCTCAAATTTGTGAGAATAAAATTTGCATTTCTAACGCAAAACGTTGCGTTAAGACATTGCGCTCTCATAAATGCTTTGTAACAATTCTTTTTCTGTTATCTACTAGATACTCACATTTGGAAACCCGTCACTTCCAGAGTGTATCAAATCGTCGGTCACTCTCCAGGAGCCTTGTGGAGTCGCAATCTCTCACCGCAATAACGAGATATTTGTAGCGGACACAGGCAACCATACTATCCGTGTATTTGATATGAACGGCAACTACAAGACTCAAATGACCTATTTAAACATGACGAATGACTTTGAACCAATGGGAATGGCTCTTGCAAACGAAGGTCGAGTCATATTAGTAACAGACGCTGGTAATAGACAGGTAATTTGGTTGGTTGGCTTTTTGTCTACTTTAGATGTACTCAGTTGTATTAACGTATGACATTTGCTTATAAGTATATGACAATGTATGCAATTTAATTGTAGATAAAGAAACAGTGTTAAGGTAAACGAGTGTTTCTTTCCATTAAAAATTCCCGTTTGATATACTTGATAATCAAAAGTAATCAAAATGAGTTTAGTTCAAATAGTTTATGATTCAGTGTTATACTTGGACAATTTCAGTTCAGACTTCTAGACATGACTTAAGCAAGTATATTATTAAGCCCAACAGTAACCAGATGTGATCGACACTTAATAATTGATGCAAATGTCTGCAAATGATATTAATATATTATGTATAGTAAGCTTTCTATTACACATTTTTGTTTGTCATCCCTTGTAAAGGTTCTGATTTGTGCCCGAGACGGTAACTTGCTTCGTCGATTTGGTGATGCTCATCTTCGTCGACCATGCGGTATCGCCGTCTCTCGCAGCGGTCTTATCATTGTCGCTGACGTAGAGAGTCATTGTATCTTCGTCTATAACTCATCTGGCGAACTCTTAACCAAAGTTGGAAAGTTTGGCACCGAAAGAGGACAATTTCGCCGTCCTTTCGGTGTCGCCGTCGACAGCTACGACAACATTGTCGTATCCGACCGTGACAATCACCGTCTGCAGATTATCAGTCCCAAAGGTGAGGTTTTATCGATCGTCGGCGACGATCGACGTTCCGCCGGCGACGACGATCGACTGTTGAAGTATCCAACTGGAGTCGCTGTCGACAAAGACGACAACATTTACGTGTGCAGTGATTGGGACGCTCAGGTACTCATGTTCGACTCGAAAGGAAGTTTCTTGAAGAAAGTGTTGTCGTCCGAAGTGGAAGGATTGAAATATCCAAACGGTATTGCGGTAGGAAATGACGGACGTCTTGTGATTGTTGACTATGGACAGAATTGTGGTAAAATTGTAGAAGCTTAATTGTTTGATAAAACATGTATTTCGGGTGAACAAGCAAGCACGGTCTATAATGATTATTACATTACATATTTACAGCATCGTGATTCGCATTTTCGGAAAGGGAATCTCCTATTGCAACAATAGAACAAAAATGTCATTTTGGTTCTTTGTTACACGGTATATCCAATAATGTTTGTTATATTGCATATTAAATAGCACGGTGATCAGTTTTGTAAAGTTTTTTTTACGGAAAGGAAAACTTCTGTTTCAACAATGAAACTATTTGGTTCATTATTACGTAAAGTATTACTATCCTAATGGGTCATGTGAAAGTATCAACAAGGCCGGTCCACGTTCACGTAACTAACTAATTTATCGTAAATGATGGAGCTAATAATTTTAGAAGTAAAGATATAAGCTGTGACATAATTCGCTAATATTTCATACTTTCCTGCAAATTGTGATTAAAACAATCCTACTTATTCGTTTCTTCTGTTTCAAAATGTTTGTACCAAAATAAAGCTATCATTGTAAAGTTTGTATCAAAATTAGCCGTGAAGACTTTTCAATCTATTTTTCTTGAATAGACTGGTTGTCTAAAATGAATATTCATCAGTTATTTGAATTGAAGAAGAAAGAGTTTCGTTGTAGAGGTGATAAACGTATATAGCCATATCACAAGACTAAGTTCTGTAAATTACTGTCAATTAAGTTAATTACAGATTAAAACTGTTTCTGTCCCGTTCCAGATACTTATAACAGTCCTTATCAATTGATGTTTTAATTCGATTCGGCAATATTTATCCAATATTTTATATAATTGCTTTAACCCTCATTTTATGCTAGTTTTTTTGGTCTCATTGATGGGTTTAATTAAGAAAGTAAAGACAGATCTTTGTCTGCGGTTGGTAATCCGTGACCTGAGGTCAAATCGCAGCGAAGGAGTGAAAACATGTTGTACATTTGGACAGACATAATTAACCATAAAACTAAATAAATAAAATAATCGTTAATCATTAATATTGGCAGTCAGTGGATCTTTTAACCATTAAGAATACTTACGCTTTCAGATAGAATACAGAAGTGGAAGAAATGCACGCAAAGTCCGCTATAGGCCTAAGAAAACACGGGAACACTTCACGACGTGTTGGCTATAGGTGTTGCAACATGAACGTTACACTTAGTCAATGTTCTGTATCCCACTTTTTTGTTTGTTATTGAGTAATCAACGGGCATGGTCTAAGGTTTTGACTGATAAAACAACATTTCAATGGCTTTAGGTGGCTCTATTCTACCCCTATTTTTATTTGGTTTTGTTCAGGCTAGAGAATCGGACTACAGTATTCTAAATTCTGATTCAGAATAGTAATA
>KN884198.1:74240-84892 GCA_000934455.1 Apostichopus parvimensis
CTCGGCACACATCCATTTAACGTCCATGTCGGGAAGTTGTTATTGAACAACACCCTTGCCAGACGACAAACATTGCTGTCGGCGGGAATCGAACCGGGGATCTCATGACTGGGAGACGCCGGCGTTAACCACTAGGCTATACACTCCGCCCTTGGTAAATCACTTGGTAAATCACTTGGTAATCACTTGGTAAACACGTGACTCAATTATTGTACTGTTGTGTGCCCCTGTCCTATTGTGTGTCCTATATACACAATATACACTTCCTGGGTAATATCGTATAAACAACTTGTTCTAGCTCAGAAGTCGTATAGTCATCGTATTTTCTTTCATTTGTTTTTTTTTTTTTTTTTTAGTCTTTGTTCATTTTTTATTTCTCATTTCCGGATTAGTCATTTGTCACGTCAACTTACAGAAGCTGAATCTGAAACGAAATCAACGGTCACATCCAACGAGAGGATAGCTCAGTTTGGTATACTACGGGAGTATGGGGTGGGGCTGAGGGTGGGACTGGGGTGGACGGTTGGGTTTGACACTTGACACCAGAACGGACAGAGAACAAGAACCACGAAAACAGTGCTATCGCGTCGGAAATATCCCCAGCACTTCCTGTTTATACTGATCAAATTATTCATACAGATAGGCCTATCTGAAATGTACACGGGAAAACTCAACTGTTTAACTAGAACTGCATTTGCCTGCAAAAACGCAGTATTGTAGTGCGCATGGAGTGCTTGCAGCAGTATTAGGAAGAACTTTTCGGTTGTTCATTCGGGATTCATTTCGGATGTTAATTTTTGAGCGGACAACACACCATGGAGCATAATCGTGTAGTTACCTACAAAGTGAGGGCGCTTGTGAGCGCCGTGACAGGCTCAGAGTAAGTTGGCTATGCAGCTAACTTCTGAAACTGCAAATGTACATATAGGCTATATGAAACTTTAGGTTTCAACGTCCAGTCATGTAGGTATCGTTCACTTGGCCAGTAATGCCAATATTGTAGTGCGCTACAATAATTAGTATACAGACGTTGGTTAATCTCTGATTCAAAATCACCTTTATCGATCGATAAACCAGGTTTCTCTAAATAGGTCCAGCGTTTCGCCTGCTATGATTCTTACTACGAAAATCTGTCCATGAGAATTCTATGTTAGTTTCCAGACTGATAGACGTTTGCCTAAGTGCATATGTGACAGTGTGTAACCTCCCGTTGGATATTTTATCCGGGGAAACGGTTAGTAAAGTTATATAAAGGCGCTATATCATTTCACCAGATTATCTATGGTACTCAGACTCTATAGAGGGCGTACTGTATGTTTGTGAACGAAAGGAATATACACGTACCTCTGTGATTTCATACTCAAAAACTTACAATCTTCAATTCCGAGGAATGAAATGTATTAATTATTGTAGGCCTAATTTGATATTCCTTTATCATTTTAATTCTGGAGACGAAATATTTCAGGTCAGCGGGTGTGAAATAGCATGGTATATCAGTCCTCTGAATATCAAACAGAAAAACTTTGAATGGGGAAGGGACACCCCTTCAAAAAAATGCCGTGTGACATCCAAAAATCCTGGATATTTATGTCACAGCTCAGAGACGCTAACAGAAAGTGAATGTAAATTTTGAGATGATCATGTAACTTGTAATTTTTGTGTATCTCTAACGGTTCTTGACATATATTTCGTTAATTGACATTATTTCTTATTAAATTTATATGTTGATAGAAAGGTCTCCCACAATCGTTCGAGTGGTCTCTGCTGACCCTAATTCTGACCTTGCTTCAAAGTATGGAATAGTCGACTGCTGCCATCGTTTTACGTGTTATATTTTTTGGCGGCCTAAACAAATTTACAGTAAAATAGTAAATGGCGACTTATGCAGCTCCATCAAAATTACAACTGAAGTCATTGGTATCTCATCATCTCATCTCCCTACATGTATTACATTGGGAGATGAGATATTGTACTTCAACTCACATCAGTCATGCGAGGAGTGTGAGAGTAAGTGTGTGTGTGTGGGTGTGTGTGCGTGTGTGTGTGTGTGTGTGGGTGTGTGTGTATGAGTGAGTGAGTGTGAATGAGCAAAAAAAAAGGGTGTGTCGCAAACTCCTCCTATACCGTAAATCCGATCAAGTTCAAACTTGGCTGGTATGTGCCTGACCATGTAAACTTGTGCCTGCGTGATTGATGACGTCATACTTCAAAGTTCAGAGGTCAAATGTCAAGAAACAAAAAAAAAACGATTTTTAACCATTTCCTGCTTTTCAGCATGAAGGAAGAGGCAATTAAACCACACGATATGTGGAGATCGGTGAGACGAATTTTAGAATAGGACAGAGTTAGTTGTTTAGGGTCGGGGTCAAATGTCAACATGCAGGGAAAAAGCCATTAAACTTACCACACGATATGTACAAGAATATTCCTTATTGGATTTTGAGGGTTAGGTTGAAAGGACAATGAAGGTCAGAGGTGAAGTTGGCCCAAATGTAATCATTTTTGCATGAAACAACATTGATGGTTAGGTCATGGAGCAGATGAGATCTGCAACTCCATGGATTGTCCTCTTGCACAACATGTTTCTTATTGCTGTACAAAGTGCATGGGAGGGGTACGGTAAACACCATCAACTGTGTACACATTTTCAGAACATTTTAATAGAGGAGATTGTGAGTGTAACCATACGTGATCGGGATCCACCAGAGTCAGGTTTCCCAAATGACCTTCGGTCAACTCAAGTATTGGGTCAAGACGACCCAAACTTACTAATCATAAAACGATTAATGCCGGATGTACCTGTTACAGTTAGGTAACTTAGGTCTGTTGTTTGGACCTGGCCTTGACTAGATCTAGACTGTATGTCAGTTTTGTTCTTCCCGAGCAGTATAACACGGTCGAATTCCGTCACATTACTAGTTTTATGGCGCCCTTCATTTTTATTTCCGTAGATCGACCCTGCATGTTCACAACAACCAACCGAAGTGTAAATAGAGGGCGGGCTGGTAGATATTCGAGACCGTGAGAATATTCTGAAACAGGTACCCACATGCACGATACCGGTCTTGGGACGAGACTTACCTGGCCTTTTACATGTGAGAGCGACCTTGCTATTGGTTGAAATTTGCAGAAACGTCCGGTACAGTAATCATGTTGCTCCCAACCTGGTAAGAACAGCGGCCTAACATGCGAATACAGAACCCAACTCTTCTGTTTGTTTTGTTAACCTTGTATAACTCAGTATCTGTTAAGTTGCAAACAAATCTAGGCCTAGCTGTGATAGGACATTGTGGGTTTCCAAATTGTCTCATTGTAGGCCTAGGCGGGCATATGCCTTAGCCTAGGCCATGATAATGAAAGTTTTAGATTTGTGTCCACCGCTCGCATGATCCAAAACCCCCCGTCGTAAACTTACGTTATTGTATAAAGAAATCAGTATTTTGGATAAAAAAGGCTGTCCATCAGAAAAACTCAAGCTTCCGTAAAATTACACATTTACTACATAGTAGCATAATAGTAGCCAGTAATACAAAACAATACGACGGTGTCGCAGTGTGATACCAGTTTAAATTTTATAACCTAAAGCAGTTGCCAGTTTTTCTGTAACACAACCGGTTCTGCAAATTTAGAGAATTTAAAGGCAAAATCGAGTGAACACATTTTTGTTCAGTTTTTGCCCTGTATATGTAGCCAACAATTTGGAAGCTTACATTTCTTTTGATATGGCCGGTGACTCTCAGTCTATGTAGGCCTAGGCTGCCGAATAAGATTGCTTTTCAAAAGTTTTCAAAAGTGCTCTTCAAAAGGCTTAAATATACTGCAATTCCTATGTAAACTATGTTTAGTCATAACAGGGAACAAGATATTTCAATTTCCACACTTCTGTAACTTGGTAACTTTGTGTGAGATCTCTGTACATGTTTTGTACTCCAAATTCTCCCTGCTCATGGTCCCCCTTTTTTTCTCTCTTTTTCTCCATTTTTGCCCTCTCTCTTCTCTCTCATTTCTTGGGGGTGGGGGGAGGCCCCTGGCCACACCCTTGGAGAAAGTGACAACACACCCTTAGCTGATAACACTGTGTACTCTGTTTTTATACTGTTTATAGATATGTATTGTTCACACTCTGTCTACAAAAGCCAATCTTTTTCTTTATCATTGGTTGATTAATTTTCTCAGTAAAATTTTTTATTTGCCGAATCAAATTTAAAATTTTGATAAACTTAAACAATCAAAATGGTACAGACGGTGGGATTTCGACAATTTTGTTCAGTTTATCATCCTTTCAATTGTTTTGTCTGAAGTTCCCTTTTTGGTCTGGACTATTCTTTCAACAGTACAGTTCATCATTGTCTATGATTTACTATAATTATGATTTTAAAATGAATTTGTATATGAAGCTCAGTTTCATTGACTTTAAAGGGTGTGAAGACTCGCGCAAAAAGAAACGTCTAATGCCAGTAATCTGACCTAGTTTCGAATGAGGTGTAACAGAAGTGTTAGACACCACCATCGATCCCAGAAAATACACACACAGCTTGCTACCATCGGTAATTAGACACTAGTGTACAGTCAGTACATACAGCTGCGGTCAATACCCACAGCACAGTGTACAAACGATACAGCAATGGACATCTCAGGTCCAGCTAAAGATAACAAGGTATCACGTTTCATTACTGTCTGCATTTTGTAGCGACAAGAGAAAAACGTTTGCAAGCAACGGAAAGTTAACTTTTTCACTGGGCGGCACACGGTTTGGGGCGAGTCTTCAATGGTTAAGGCTTCATGAATGCATTCATTCATTCAGCCACTACAAAACTGTCTGTCCACCACCATAGTCCATCAGTTTTCTCACATTAATTGTGTAGTGAGGTAAAAATTGCAGTACATTGAATATGCAGGGATTCTTCACCCAGTTGGGACAAATTTTTCTATACTGTAGTGTTACGTTCCACTTCAGAGCACTTGTATTGTCAGTACGAGCAGTATGAATAACAAGTTATTATCAGATCAAGGTTAGGAACTGTTTGTACCAGTCAATACTAGTGCTTTGAGAGCATGATATTGGAGGACAGTTTAGAGAGGTATTAGCATTAGGAAATTGTCCCAACTGGCTGTACTTCTTGGTGCTGACCAGTGCTCTTGCCATGCTCAGAGGGTATCACGTGATACCTCCTGATAATAGTACTATTGACCAATTGCTGGACACCCCTGTCCGTTAGTATTGTAGTTAGTATTGCAGTTAGTGACGGTAGTCGAAATATTTACCAAAACTCAATATTCTCCTGGTTAAATACATAGATAAATAGATTTTGGTCAGTTTCACATAGTGATGTGAATCGTTACCACTGAGCCGAATGGAAGCCACGCTATAGCAATGCATCCCAGCCGACACATGTTAGCGTGGTTCTCTGACAAAAGCATGCTGAAGAGCTAGTTGAGAAACCTGAACAGAATTTGACGATAAAATATAACGTTTGGAATGATAAAATATACAGAACTTTACAAATAGTAAAGAGAACCAAAAAAACAAAACAAACAGAACCACCCCTTCCTCTCCCTTCCCTCACCCTCCCCCCACCCCAGTTTCATTTCACAGTTGTGTGTTACATGTTGATGAAGTGCTTTTGTAAGCTTTTTCTAAAAGCAACTAAAAAAGGCATAGCCTTTAAAGTGAAAATGACTGGTTCTGTATGACTGGTTCTGTGTCATATCACACTTGGTACTGTAGGCCACTCTCATCCCATTTACAGGACCTGCTGCTGTTATGGTCTTGTTGGGTTGGGGCTGTCTCTCCTTTGTTAATATATCAACAGTATTAACCTCTAATCTCTGGAGTCGTCGTTATTTGTGTAACCGATTCCAATCGACGGTCTTACCAATCTTGTCCTGCTCCTCATTCCTCAGTGCACGTCCCTTCAATAGGTTACAATCTGTATATATGTACACTGCATATTACAGTAGCCAATGATTTGCAATATCTATATACAATTACACATATATATTTGTGTGTCTTGTTTATCACAGCTTAGAAGCCCTGGATATATTTAAACTGTAAAACTGTAGATAAGATCTAATGTATATACATCAGATTGAAAACCATGAGCATGGAGAATTGTTTAAACAGGAATTTAAATTGTTGAGGTACGAGTGTTTATAGTATAGGCATATAAAATATATATACTGTGTAGACCCATGGAGAAGATAACTGTACAATTACCATATGTACCTCAAGTACATATTTGTTTGTTTTACAGTACGATCTGATATAGTCGATAGCATCACCGTGTTTTGGAAGACATGCGATGTCAGTACTTAGCCTTTGCTGAAAGTGTAAACATGGTACCTTTTGTGGTTGTAACATGATAGGAAACTGGAGGCATTCATAAAAGAGGGGAGAGCTGTCATGTGACAATTCGTAGCATCTTCGGAGATCTTTAGATGGAGGTGCTACAGTACAGTACGTGGCTGAAGTTCCTGTACATATTGTGGTACAGTACTAATGATATTGTATTGTTCTAATGATATTTTATTGTATTTTTAGAGTACGTAGTTAAGATTACGTACCATGCCCAGCGAGGTATTGCAACTTGTTTTTTGTTTTTTTAACCAATAGAAACTGTTTATATATATTATAAACATTTTATCACCCAGGTACTAGAAATATGCACACCCTGTCGTAAAAATTGAAAGCCCTCGTCCTCCGCTTACAGAACACATAAAATGTTGAAATAGCAATTAGTGACATAGATAGACTGTACATAAAAAGTACAGTACACACTGTATGTATTGTACACAGTAAGTTTCTTGTTTATTCTGTTAATATATACTAATAACCCTTCAGGTGGTATGTGCGCTGCATGCTATATACATGTTTACAGTATAATTTTGTTCCACTAATTATCAATAGTTGAATTTTCTCTCTCCTTTGTTTCTTTTCTCCAGAATTTTGCACCATTACCTGTTCGCTCCAGATCATCACGGGGTTACCTAGTTGCTTCAGTATCACAGTCTGTCCAATATGCCGGTCACATCAACTGCCCTCCGACAGCCACCTCCTGCCCCAGATGGCGGTTGGGGATGGGTTGCCGTGGGAGCAGCCTTTGTTGCGCATATCATAACCTCAGGTGTGTATCCATGGCATTCATTTCCTATATATTGATAATATACAGTACTTCATGGACTAGTCAGTGTACATGATTGTTCTATATATAGATAATGTTTCCCCTTCATTCCCTCCCCCTTTCCCCTTCCCCCCCCCCCCAAAAAAGAGACTACTTATTCTGCACTCAAAATGCAGGGAATAATTTAAGTTTAAATATGTTGAATATCACTTTTGAAGACAGCAACCTCTTATAAAATACTATGATTCAGTGTATGTTTAGTGTAATTTAGTTTAGTAGAAAAAAAGGATCAGGAGGGACACTCGAGTCCCCATCAAGGACCCTATAGGAGAGAAAAAAAAACTGAAGACACAAACACTCAGACATGATTACCATGCAAATAAGAACTGTATATTAGAACTGCTATGCATCTTGGCAATTTCCCCATTTTGAATAGCATTTTGCGATTGCAATACCGAATAAATTATTCACCGTATGAATCCACTTAAAGCGGAAAACAGTTTTTGTTGATGACACCACTAACTGTAAGCTAGTGAGATCTAATATCTTCAGAATCTCTCCATTAGAAAACTTAAGAATTGATTGCTGTTTTTGATAGAATGTGGCAGCATCTTCGACATATTTTAACAAAGTGGTTATTATTGCTATCGGAATGTGAGGACCTTTGTAAATCAGTGTTTCATTCCAAGATTTACTCACCAAATGAAGGTTTTAAGCATGGAGTGGAAAAAAAGGGGTTGGGTCCTCCACATTTCATATTGTCCAAACACATCCATGTACGCAGCTTTATATCGATTGATCAGTGTGAAATGATCGCAAGTAAAAGGAGATCGGAAAAGTCTTCCATTAAGAATTTCCATTTCCGCTAAGCATTTCTTTGATTTATTTCAATTCAAATAAGCTGCGACTAGTTATAATATGTCAAATGTAATTTCTCTTCTCTACAGGTTACATGTTGTCTCTGAGTATATTCCTAGTCGAGTGGCAGTTATATTTCGACATCAACGCAAAGACGGCAGGTCTGGTCGGGGTCATTCTCGGATTTATGGGACCAGTCATGGGTAAGAGACTTAAAGGCATTGAAGACTCGCCCCAAACCGTGTGTGGCCATCTGAAAAAGTTAACTTTCGGTTGCTTGCAAGTGACGTTTTGTTTGTGTCGCTACAAAATGCAGACAGTACAGTAATGAAACGTGATACCTTGTTATCTTTAGCTGGACCTGAGATGTCCATCGCTGTATTGTTTGTGCACTGTGCTGTGGGTATTGACCTCAGCTGTACAGTATGTACTGACTGTACACTAGTGTCTAATTACCGATGGTAGCAAGCTGTGTGTGTGTGTTCTCTGGGATTGATGGTGGTGTCTGACACTTCTGTTACACCTAATTCGAAACTAGGTCAGATTACCGGCATAAGACGTTTCTTTTTGCGCGAGTCTTTACACCCTTTAGGGTGAGCTACATATGCCTGCATGTTTTGTATACATATTTTATGTACATGCAGCTGAACCATAGATGAGTCACAGATGACTCAATCAAAGTTTGTATTGAATGTGCCACATGTAGTTACCAAGTCCATTGATTTTTAAGTGTAGACGGTATTCTATCTCAAACTGGCCTTTTTTTTTTAAATCAACAAATCTTTCAGTGGCTCGCACGTGTACGTATGTGAATAGGTTATAGTATACATATGTCCTATGTATGTCCTTCGAAAACATGAACATTTCGTAACCTTGCATTTATTTCCAAGCGAGGGTGTGTGGAAATTTGTAGGGAAAAAAAAATGTAGAAAAATTATAATATTAAATTAAAAAAAATTAAAATAATAATAATGTATATATACAGTGGTCCTTGCTGGAGAATTTACCCCAACTGGAGAGATAACATATACATATGACGTAGGTTTTCTTCAGTCTGCAAAGTTAGTCCAGGGCTCATTTTAAAGAATATTTTATATATTTAGTTAATCTGTTTGCCTGTAGAGTTTATCATCACATCGCGAGAGTTTGTTGTAGGACTATGTCTATGATAAAGGCAGATATTAAACCAGACACTCAAGGAAATGTACTCCATTATCTTCAGTAGTTCATACAATATTTAAAATACCAATGATGTTAGCAAAAGGATTAAAAGGAACATCTTTGAAAGATAATGTGTTCAGTTAATATTCATATAAACACATGTATCTGTCTTTGCAGCTTAATCTTGTCCAGAACCTTTTTTTTCTTCTTCTGTTTTCTTCCTTGTAGTCTATGAAACTGCATTAATAATGATCATGTGATATCCAAAATATGGTTTTACATAATAAGTTCATAAGTATATGGAAAAAAATGTGGATGTTTTGCGAATCTACTCTGTGGTTTCTTGAGCAGGAATCTTATTAGGGAGGTCGTTGAGTAACTTTTTCATCGGACCTTTTAGTGGAAACAATTATTTGGAGAATCACACATGTATGTGTCCATTGTCATAGACTGGTGATTTGCTAGAATGTGACTGTTCTTGTTGTCTAAAAACCATATTTCGGAAGTGAGCAAACACCTGAAACCAGGACTAAAAGTGGATTTACCAATTACAATATTCTTGAAACTGTGAACAAAACTACAATGTTCAACAAAAAGTGCAGTGTAACTAGCCAAGCATATCAGTACCTGCAAAGCTTTATCTTTACTTGCAACCAGCCAAGCATATCAGTCCATGTACATTTGTGTTTTCACTGATAAACAGCCAAGCATATCAGTCCCTGTACAGTTTCGTATTAACCATCCATTTTACCAACGTTGCTCAAAGTGGGGGGTGGTGGGGAAATATTATTACAATTCACTGTTTGGGCAGATACAGGGAATGCTGTAACTGTACAGTGCAAAATAGCTACTGTGGGTACCTGCATAATATTATAAAAATATACGGTGCGCACACTGCGCCTACACTGTATACTACTAGTTTCAATACACAGGTAAAGATTGGAAGGACAGACTCACAGAATTTGTGTAATATAACCTGTTATACAGTTAGTAACTCATTATGCTTTGTGCGTTGATTTCGTGCTCGAAAACATGCTTCCAGAGTTGGCATTTTTTACTGCGGAGTTTCTGTTTCCTGTATACCGTAGCTTGGGCATTATGAAGGCAAAGTCAAGTACAGTCACTATCTTTGACACAAAACTGTATGATTTCACACGTTCAACTATATATTGCTGATTTTATTCAAAATGTTAAAACTAACTGACATCATAGACACTTGCCTTTGAATGAAAGCATCCATACCTACATGTATATATGCTGTACTGTATATGTGTACGAGTGTCACACAAACATGTTTGAAAACTGCAGGCATTACCAGGTTTTGCCTCATTTTCTGGTATTGTAAAACTAATTAGAATAGTAAGACCCGCTCTTGTAAATCGGTTGTCAAGGGTTGGAGAAAAGCTTGCTAAAATTCCTGGGAACATCCTCACCGAGTCAACGACGTAGCACCCTTATACATATAACCTACATCTCAATGAAAAGAAACATTGAACATGCAATAAATATATA
>KN884198.1:91952-102504 GCA_000934455.1 Apostichopus parvimensis
CCTCCTTCCTCCCTACACCCTCCCTCGCCACACCCTCTTTCCTTCTCGCCACACCCTCTCTCGCCTCTCTCCTTTTACTCTCCCTTTCTCACCTCAACCTGGCCTTGAACCCAGCAAATCAGGAGAGTCCCAATAGCTTGTTGGCAGAACTACCAACTACACCATTTTGGTTCCCATTGGGAAAACTTCGTTTCTTACCTTTATACTTGCGCCTTTTCCATAGAACAGAAAAGTAAAAGGCTCTGGCTGGAGTCGAACTCAGGACATGGAGCTTGTCTGACTATCTCAGTCACAGAGCACTACCAACTTGGCCACTGCAACTGTTGAGAAATAATGCTCATTTCTAATATTTCAACTTCAGAATTCAGAATGGAAGCAGGAAAAGAGCAGAAAATAAAAATGCTCTCATGTGGAGTTGAACTCAGGACATGGAGCTTGTCTGACTCTCTCAGTCACAGAGAATAACCAACTTGGCCACTGCAACTGTTGAGAAATAATGTTCGTTTCTAATATTTCAACTTCAGAATGGAAGAAGGAAAAGAGAAAAAAATTATAATGCTCTCATGTGGAGTTGAACTCAGGACATGGAGCTTGTCTGACTCTCTCAGTCACAGAGAATAACCAACTTGGCCACTGCAACCGTTGAAAAATTATGCTCATTTCTAATATTTCAACTTTAGAATTCAGAATGGAAGGAGGAAAAGAGCAGAAAATAAAAAGGCTCTCATGTGGATTTGAACTCAAGACATAGAGCTTGTCTGACTATCTCAGTCACAGAGAATAACCAACTTGGCCGCTGCAACTGTTGAGAAATAATGCTCATTTCTAATATTTCAACTTTAGAATTCAGAATGGAAGCAGGAAAAGAGAAGAAAATAAAAAGGCTCTCACATGGAGTTGAACTCAGGACATGGAACTTATCTGACTCTCTCAATTACATAGCACTACCAACTTGGCCACTGCAACTGATGAGAAATAAATGCTTATTTCTAATATTTCAACTCCAGAATAGAAGAAGGAAAAGAGCAGAAAATAAAAATGCTCTCATGTGGAGTTGAACTCAGGACATGGAGCTTGTCTGACTCTCTCAATTACATAGCACTACCAACTTGGCCACTGCAACCGTTGAGAAATACTGCGCGTTTCTAATATTTCAACTTCAGAATTCAGAATGGATGCAGGAAAAGAGCAGAAAATCAAAATGCTCTCTTGTGGAGCTGAAATATTCTGTATATTCTTTGTGTAAGCTGGTTCTTTGTGGGTTTGAGGTTATATATTATGAATATGATAAAAAAATGTGTTTAAAACTCTTGAAAAAAAAAAATGTTGATAACTAATAAGGACTTGTCCTTACAGACAGCTGTGGATGAGGGAGATCATTAAATCGTATCATATCTTCTCTTTCTACTGAAATACAGCTTTTCTCTACGACGCAACCGGAAACTACAACATTTCATTCTTCTTTGGGGCCGGGGCTTTTTTCTTAGGCGCTTCATCGATGGCAGTGTTGTATACGTTGAAACGGCTGAAGGAAAAGAAGGAAGCCTGTATAAACAGAGGCGGAAATGTTCAGAATGTAGAAGATTATGTCAATGTGGAAGAGACCGGTTTGAAAGGAGAGTTTCAGATGGAGAAAAGAGAAGAAGCAGAAGAAGCTTTGAACCACAAAGATGAATCGGTTTGAAAACAACTTGTCGGTCAACTTATGACCAGAAAGGGGAATCGGTTTAATATTACCAGCTGGTCAACTCGTGACCAGGTAGGTAAACGGGTATCAGTTGACTAGCGGTTAAATAAGACCAGACAGGTGACTTGGTTTGAATAATACTAGCTAGTAAATGTGTAGCCAGATAGTTAAATTGGGTTGAATAATACCAGCTGGTAAATGTGTGGCCAGATAGATAAATTGGTTTGAATTTACCAGCTGGTAAATGTGTGGCCAGATAGGTAAATTGGTTTGAATAATACCAGTTGGTAAATGTGTGGCCAGATAGGTAAATTGGTTTGAATAATACCAGCTAGTAAATGTGTGGCCAGATAGGTAAATTGGTTTGAATAATACCGGCTGATAAATGTGTGGCCAGATAGGTAAATTGGTTTGAATAATACCAGCTGGTTAACGTATGACCAGATAGTTACACAACAACACAATTGTTACAGAATTGCAAGAATGCATGAACAGACATTTCACACCAATTTTCGAGGATAATTGACTGCACGAAAATTGTTGTGTGAACCAAGGCTTTGAAATTATGTCTCCATTTAAGAAGTGACTTGTTCAAAACTCATGACAGGGGATGGCAGGGCTAGATATGTTGTTATGTAATTAGAAGAAACATAAACCAGAGATATATATTTTGAAAGATGTATGTTTTACTTAACCACATTCCATTTGGATAGATGTTAAAAAGTATACATTAACAATCGAGATATAACTCTATTTTGGAGCATTTGGTCTTTTCTTCAATTAAGCTGAAATTGAAGTATCGCTGTGTTTTTGAGTATTTGTACATTCTGAAAGGAGGTATACCATTCTCAGAATATTAATTTCCTCCTGTTCGTCATTTTGTGTGTGCTGTGGTATGCTTTTTGAGTACTTTTGTGAGGTGGCCTCCTCAGGTTTTTTTTTTTGGCGAACGCCTCATAGAAATATTACCAACAACGCCGTTTCACTGTTTCAGGGAAGGAATAAAAATTCCTCACTGTTTCAGGGAAGGAATAAAAATTTTAATAATTGCAATCCAATATTTTTAAGCCATGCCATCAACTGACAATGAAAAATTGGCTGTGAACCTTATATTATGAAAAGAAATATATACATTAGCATATTTATCTAATTTATTGTCAGGATGATTGACATAGGATATATTTAACAAAATGTTTGATATCAAACAATGTAGATCATCGCTACATGTGGAGCAGCAGTAAATATTGTGTGAGACTGCTGAGGACAAAACAGCCTGGGCTGCAGGAGCTGCAGCCCCGGTCAGGCATCCTATTGTTGACACAGCGCCTAAATTAACAAAGAACTGTCTCTAGTGCAGATGTGATACCACGTAATAGCTTTAATGTGATATCTTCTTCTTATCCAGCAGCAGTAAATATTGTGTGAGACTGCTGAAGTACAAAAGATTATTGTCCTAAACAGCCTGGGCTGCAGGGTGCTACAGCGCCGGTCAGGCATCCTATTGTTGACACAGCGCCTAAATAAACAAAGAACTGTCTCTAGTGCAGATGTGATACCATGTAATAGCTTTAATGTGAGATATCTTCTTATCCTACCAAACAGCAGACTATGGAATAGCAATCATGGCATAATCATATAGTAGATCCAAATATATGTCTTTTTGTGTGTGTAACTGTTTTCCTTGTTTCCAGTCTTTTTTCGTAAATTTCATGAGAAATTGAAAGTTGAGCTTTACAGTAGAATGACAGACATAATTTTTCCTTCCTTTGGGTTGGGGGGGGGGTGTTGTGTATGATTGCGTGAATTCAAAGTGCCATAGCTTGGACATCTTTGATATTACTTTTATCTTTTATATTTCATCTCAAAAAGATATTAACAAACAGAACATATAAGGAGAGTTGCACACTGCTAAATTTATTTCTGTGAATTTTATTTCAGTTTTATTTTCCATTTGTCTTATTTTATTTCTTTCTTCCTTTTTAAGAAATTCTGCAGCTGACTGCTGAGCCTGATCAAGTTCATATCTAGAGATATGTCTTTGAAGTAATTAACTTCTTTTTTTCTTTATTTTTTCTACATTCAATTTTTTATTTTGTGGTTCTAAACCTCCAGTTTACAATACAAAGCCTTTTGAATCTGCCATCCTGATCAAAAAAGTGTCTTTGTGTAAACTTTAAATTTATTTAATTTGTTCTTCCTTTTTAAGAGATTCCATAGCTGAGCATCATCATATGTATCAAAAGACTTGACTATAAAATACTTAGCTTTTTTGTTTTTTGCTTCTTCTTTTTTTTTAAATATTTTTTGGTCTAAATCTCCAATTTATAAGGAATTTTCTTATGAATCTGCCATCCAGTTTCAAAAACTGTTTTTGTGAGCCTTGCATTTAAGATGTTTAGGTTAATACTTGCCGTTGGCAGGCCAGTAGCCTATGCAATCAAGTTTGCGTTTGTGTGTGTGTCTGAGTGTGTGTGTATACGTATGTGTGGCTTTAAGAGGCTGAACCTGTCACAAAATGGACAGATGTTTTGCAGAGAAATTATGGAATATGTAGGACCACCATGATGTTCGTAACTTTGGCTCTGTACTGCCTCAATTGGTAAACAACATTTCAGCAGTTGTGCTTAGGCTCTCATAAAGTCTAGGCTTAATTTGCTATTGTCACCATTGGTTTGTACCATTTTGGATATTATGTGGAATAATGGACTGATTTTACATAATTGAAAACCAACTGAATCGTATCCCAATGTGCCTTACAAAAGCATTAGCTACAACTGTATAATTTCAGTGGGTAAGGGGGGGGGGTGGGGAGGTGGTGTAATTATCATGACAGGGACAACACTATCTTCTCACCATTATGCCTTGAGGTTCTAGTTAGTTCTCTAAGAACACATCTGTCCAGTTTTGCATCTACAGGAGTTTGCATAGAGGCCCCCCCACATTGGTCAAATTGCTGCAAGGGTACGTAGCTATATTTATGAAGAGAGGCTTAACTTTGAGAAAGCTATGCCCCCCCCCCCCCCTATTCAGTACTACTATTATTACGACACGCAGATTGGCTGATGAAATATTGAACATTCACGATGACTACTTTACTAAAAGTGTCTTTGTTCATTTGTTGTTCATAATATTCTTTAATATGTAGGAAGGTATGGAATGCTATCCTGATACTCATTTTGATGTGTTCTTCGAAGACCATGCCTTGGTTGATTTTAAGCTGTTGTTTGTTATACTTTCGTCATTAATTTAAGAAAATAAGTCCTTTCAGCTTCATATGTTAAACAAACTGGCTGAGATGTAGGCCCTAGCTACTTGCTGTTTGAGAAACAGGAAAATCATTTTTTTTTTTTTTTTTGATGAGCTGTGCCCTAAATTAGGAAAAGATTGATAAGTCTTGGATGTTTAATTGCCCAACAATATTTAATTCTTCAAGTTAACATTTCTTGTTTCTCAATTTAAGTTTCATTGTTTAATTTCTGTAGACTGGACTGAAGGAGAAAACAGGAATATCTTCCGTGTCTTCCTGTAGGCAATGAGTCCTTGTATCACATGAAAACATATATTGAATGAAAGTAATAAACAGAAAAAATTATCAAAACGGGGAAAAGCTGTATACATTTCATTATTTTATTAATGAATATTTTCTTATAAAAATAGAAATTGCCTTTATTATGATAACATTCCCCTCTTCCTCAGTCCTGTATCATTTACTCAAAAGAAGCAGGCTGGTCAGAGAAATGGTTAGATCTGTTTAAAGGAGAAATCTGGAACTAGATTCTCTTAGCCCAATAATTATCTAATTTCTTTAATATTTCTCCTTGGAAGTTTTGGGCAGATTAAGTCAAGGATCACCTCAGTTCAGTACGATAATTTTAATCCATTGACTCTTGGACATATACTATATTAAATTTAACGCTGATACTCTAGGACAGGGTTTCCCTAACTTTATCACCCACGAACGACATTTGTACATTACTAAATTATATGATATATCAGATTTTAGTTTAAAAAAAAAGTACTCTAGTTTTGACTTTCAGAAACGTCTCACGAACCCCCAGGGATGGACACGCGCACCCCCTGGGGGTTCATAGACACCAGTTAGGGAACCCCTGCTCTAGAACAAGACCACGCTCTGTATTTTTTTAAAGAAATGGATAAATATCAAACTAGTATTTCTCTTCTAAATCCTTTTTAGACTGAGCAGCAAAAATGTTCACAAGAATTAGTTCTTTGAAGTGTCTGTCTAGGTGTGTGCACTAAACAGTTCTTCCAGCCATCACAGTAGATGAAATCTCTCCTCATATTCAAACTTTTTACTCTGACAGTAAAAACTCTCTTCAGTTCTCTTATATTCTGCATCAAACTAAATCAGAGACTATTTTCTCTGCATCAGCAATTTTTTCACCCATTTCTTATGCTACTTAAAAATCCCTTCATTCATTCTTCAAAACCCCTTCTTGGAAAGGCAAACTTGCCAAAAATTAGTTCTTATTCCTGCCAACAAGTAGATGCAGGTTTAACTCTACACCATTCTTCCACATCGATTGTTAAACTACTTGAAAGCTCATCAAATGTCACTCCCCCGTTTTACAGCCATCTCTAGGAAAGGGAAACTCTCATGTTAAGCTAGTTAAGAAACCCTGTTTATATCAGCTCTTAAAACTTTATGAACCTCAATAAACAAAAACACTACATTCAAGGCCAATTCTTCAAACCTTAAATTAGTTCTTTACCCTGCCCTGACAGACTAGATATAACTCTTTGAGGTTCTTTCAGATCTCAATTGAACTAGATGGAACACTTTCTTGTCCTTCGGTCCTTCAAACTTGTCTGCAGACGGTCAAAAAAAATTCCTTCCGACATCGGTCGTTCAACAAACCCTGCCTCATAAACTAGATGCACATTTTCCCCGGACTGGTCGGTAGTCTTCTTCATCAATTCTTCGAACCCTGCCTCAAATTAGATAAAAGCCTTGTTCCTCTGAGACAGGAAGCCATATCTGCAAGCAGACCAAAGAATCAAAGGGTAAAGAAACAGACTAAAAGTTTCACAGCCTTCACATTCATGATACGTTTTCATTAACAATTTCCCATTTGTGGTGACAAAAACCATGTGCAAAAAAAAAATATTTAAGAGCTCTTTTTCTTGATAAATCTAAGAAAATTAATCAAAAAGTGTGTCGTTGTTGAAAAATGAAGGACACCATGAAAAAAAAAAAAGACAAGCTTCAAGTCCAACTAGAGCATTTTGATTTTCTGCTCTTTTCACCCTTCCATTCTAAAGTAAATATTAGAAACGAGCATTATTTCTTAACAGTTCAAGTGGCGCAGTGGGTAGTGCTCTGGACTGGAGAGAGTCAGACAAACTCCATTTCTGGTTTCCGGTTCAAGCCCTGGCTGGGTTACTGCGCTCAAAGGATTCGCACTCATGAAGTCTGATCCATTTGTTTATGAAGTTCTTGCAAGCTTTTTAGAGGAATTTTGTTTTTGTTTTTTCTTTTCTAATTTTCTAAAATTTTCTAAACAAATAAAACTGAAGACACACCAGTAGCTACAGACTATAAACACTAGTCCTCCACAAGACCAATCACCCTCCTTTGCACCCTCAGTTCACCTCCCTCTGTGTATCAATCCGTGTCACTGGCTATGACCTAAACAGTCCAAGTTTGCATCCCCTTACACGCTGAAAATTGTCAAAACATCGTTGCAAACTTCACTCTTGATCAGAATTAATTGACGGCTGAGAGAATAAGCAGATCCGATCGATCTACATACTAGTTAACGTTTCAAACTAATTTTAAGATTTTTAAAGCTTTTCTTCCAATAGTTTCCCCATGAACTACTACTTATAAACTTTCCATCAAAACTGGCACTGCAATCGTCTCTGCAGTGCTTGCATTCCCCGGGGTTTTTGTGCATTCCAAAAATGGGTTTCCAAAATCAGGAGACCGCGACAACTGTGGAGCCTTAGCCCCCATCGGGGAACGGTTGTTTAATTTTATTTCTGTACCTTGCAGGAAGTTACTGATGTTCGTGTCCTTTTCTGACTTCTTGGCTTCAAAGACAAGAAGCAGACTCATTTTGATGTCCACCTTGATGATGAAATATGTGATCTGTTGTTGCTGGGAGGGGGTAAAAAATGAGAACAAAAATTAAAATTTAATAAACAAAGGGTACTTTGATGCATACAGTGGCATGGAGGAGCTGGTCGGGCCCTAGGAATAACTATGTCATCCAGGACCCATTTTTTCCTTGTTTTTTCTCTTCTTCTTTTCCTTCACAAGTCTTAAGTTGATAGTTATCAACTTCAATAATGTCGATGTATAAGAGCCTTCACTAGAGTCATTTTATAAACTTAGTAAAAGTTATCGCGATGAACAACCAGGTACTCAGTGTAGCATACTTGACTTTCCACTTCAGTCGGTGCAGAAGAAGTTGTCACAGATCAAAAGTCCACATATGCAATTATTTCCAGTTCTGTTGCAAACGAATTGATGCAAGGTCACTCGACGATTATATCTAATACCACACGATATTGTAAACAGCAAAGAGCTCATCCAGGGGCCGGCCGGCCAGACAGTAGCACTTGGTTTACCAAACGTCCAGGTTTCCCCCACCCCCCCCCAGGATGTGTTCCCTCCACAGGAGCATTTCAAAAGTGTCTAGATATTTAGATAATTCTGACATACGGCATAACGGTAATGAAAACAAATACAATGGAAAAACTCTCTCCGTGGTAATTATGCCTTCGAGTCATCATTCCAATTTAAGCCCAGACAGGCAAATTGTCAACAGTATCAATGTCCTTTATCTGATGTATTATTTATTTAGATGAAGCTCTTTACTTCAAATCTAATATGGTCATTTTCATGTAGGTACGATTCAACAACATATGATTCTTCCTAGTAAAAAGGAGGGGCGAACGCTCTGACTGACAGACCCTTCCCCTGGCCAACTCCCCTGGCCAACTCCCCTGGCTGACCCCCCTGGCCAACCCCCCCTGGCCAAACCCCCCCTGGCCGAGATGACGATACCACCTTTCTCAGGTAGAATATCCCACCAACCTACTTTCTGTTGTAATATAGTGCAGCGTGCTAAAATGAGTAGCTGACTTTTCAAACACTATCAATTTGTAATGGCTTTAAATGTTTCATTTAACAAAACCAATGGTTGAAATGATTCATGACTTGAGTTACTAGAATCCAAACATGAAATGACTCAACTTCCATGTCCAACCCTCCTGAGTCTGTGCAACGCCTCGACTCAACCTTAACGTGGATCCCAACTACGGATCCAGCTTCGACACACTATCCGGAAAAACTTGCACAGCTCCAGATATCCTCGCACCCAAGAACAACTCACCATATCGTAGCAATAAGTCGGTCGTTCGACGTTCCCGCCTGAAGATTCACTGAGAAGCATCACAACGTTAGGCCAAAGGTGAATCGGTTTATCCTACAGAGATGGAAGAGAGATGAATGTATTGTCATGGTGTGTCAAGTGTGGCCTTCCCTTTTACTTGATACATGATACATGGAGAACAAAGATCAACACAGGTGAATGGAAATGGAATGGATAAATGCAATACAGCATTGTGTATGTATCACATTGACTGTCTTCAGACTACTACAACAGGAAAGTGTCGTTGGAAATCATGAATCTTCAAGCTACTACAACAGGTACGTGTCGTTGGAATTATGAATCTTCAAGCTACTGCAACAGGAACGTGATGTTGGAATTATGAATCTTCAAGCTACTACAACAGGAATGTGTCGTTGGAATTATGAATCTTCAAGCTACTGCAACAGGAACGTGTCGTTGGAATTATGAATCCACTTCTGAAGCCTCGGGCAGTGTGCGTGTAATTAAGACTACAACTGATCGATTCTTTAAGGTCACGTCGACCTCAGTTGGGGGAAACTGAACATGCAGCGTTTGGCCCCGACTGGGAGTCGGCAGTGTGCAAGGGTTCACAATGAAGACAGTCCAGTCCCAACGAAAGTAACCAAGCACTGGAAAATAAGTTAACATGTGACCTCAACGAGGCCTGGTTGTTGACGGAATGCAGTCGTTGTGTCACTTGTGTGTACTTATCAGTCGTGCAGTGTTCAGGGGTCTGTTGTTAGACTATGGGATCTTTACGACTATCAAACTATAGGTCAGGATGGACGAGTTCAGTCAGAGTGTCAGTCAGTCGTGCAGTGTGGGCGGCCAACCTACAGGAAAGTAATATTACTCTAAACATAGCCAAACAGTTCCAAACAGAGTGGCCGCCAATGTTCTCAGGATTGCACAAAGCATTCCATAACCAATTACTGCAGACAACAACAAGATCACTGCTTTCGAAAAAAAACAAAAAATTAAAAAGGGAAATTTTGACAAGTTGATAAGTATAGAAAATAGCAGGTATTCAAATGAAACAGTTGTCTCTTTTCAATGAAGAATATGGCCAAAGCTTCAGTTCTTACCCTTGGATAAGAAAACACGGCTGGAAAACTGTCCAAGCCTGTGGGAGGCTCTGTAAATCCGACAGGGAAGTGATAGCCATGTCCCGTGTACTGTGAACCGTGAGTATCGAACACGAGGATGATGTAATTTGCATCCGTCTTCTTTTGGAATGTGACCACCCTGGAGAGAGAGAGAGTCAAGGGAATGTGTAAGATGGCAAACATGATAAAGAAATGAAGACATTGATGGTTACATATGATTATGGGTAATGACTGATTTTACAGAAGATTAACATATATTGGCAGGTTTACAGATGATATTACAGATGGTTACAAGTTATGACATGATTAATACAGATGATTGTGTATTACAGGTATTGTCAGATGGCTACAGGTGATTGCATTAATATGTTGTTTTT
>KN884199.1:0-13209 GCA_000934455.1 Apostichopus parvimensis
TTTTCCTCGACATGTCAGGACTGGTACTTCCAATGGTAATGAAATACAGCACAAAAATATAATCTGAATGTTCACGGTGTTGACATTGCAATAAACGCTCTGTGACGTCATGTCACGTATAAGTACAAGTCCATGAGATTTGAGTACCAGTACGGATATATGTGCTGTTAAGTTAATTCAACAGAACCAATTGTACAGAAATAAACCCCAAAAACTTCCAAATTTAAAGAAATTATCTGCAGATCAAAGTTTTTACTGTTTTAATTGAGCTGACCATTGTTTTTTTTTCTCTCTTTTTTTCTTTTGGGGGGGGGGGGGCATCTCATCATGGTCATCCCTTACCATACCACCAAACATCAAAAATTTAGTCTTATCACGACCACAGTTTGGGCAACACAACATTAATTTATTATATGTCTTGCTAGCATATTACTCAGCCCTGGGCAATACTAGATCATGACCTTTAATACAGTTAACAGTCCTACACAATCTACTCTCTTAACCTCTCTTAACATGATTGAGGTTCTAAATCAAGAGACAGATTGTTTGTGGAATTGTCTAGACCCTTGTTTAGATTCATAAATTACAGTACAACTTTGCCCTAAGTAAACCATCGGGCAGTGCTGTTTACCACTTAAACTTCACATGGCAGATTCAACATATATCTTTTATCGTTCACTTGAGAGAGTGTTTTCGTCATGATCTTACATTGTTTTTCTTTCTTGCTTCCTTTTTTTACTTTCATATCAAGGCCTAAAAAAAAAGAAAAAAAGTACACATCAATAGTAGGACTGTTAAAGCCAGGAGGTGTGTGTGTGTGAAACTACAGTCGCATACACATTTCCAAACTGCATTTACTGTATGGACAGTAAGGTGCAGTACAACCCACAGTACATACTGTCAGAGACATACTGGCCATGATCCGTGTCTCTGATAGTAAGTATTCTGAGACACTGATCTGAGACACATTTCCAAACTGAACTTATGGACAGTAATGTGCAGGACACACCACAGTACAAATCAGAGCATACAGCAGTTTGATATGAAACCAATTCACGATAATCTGGTATCAAAAGAAAAATCTAACTAAGCCAGTAATTCAAAGGATGCTTATCAGTGTTTGAATATGTTGTATGTATAGTCAAAAGAAGACGATTCTAATAGACAGTGGGGTCACCAGGTGGCCTGGGGAGACACGTATCCTCCCCCCCCCCCTACAAAAAAAGGGGCAGCCCAGAGAAACTGAAAGTACCAATTTTGGCTGGTTAGCTGTATGGAAATGTATGTAAGTGTGGTTTCAGTTGGTGACATATTTGCCTCACTCTAGAGATCAAACATGATGCTAACCAACTCAAAATCATTTGTGATTCCTAAAGCCAGATCTCGCAAAAGATACTTTGAACTAAAACCAAAACAGAACTAGTATTGTTCGCCACAGGTGACAAACGCCTACAGTGGAATTATGACCTTCCTTACCGGTTTCGAACCTCTGGACATACAATCAGCGTCCATAGCCTAGTGGTTAGGGTGTCCGCATATAAAGCGGGAGGCCCAGGTTCGAACCCCGGTGGAGGCTGGAAGTTTTTTCACTGTCCTGGATTTTTCAACTCACTACGATTTAAATTATATTCATTTACCTTTGTCGTTTACCTCCATTTCATTAACAAAGTGTATGGCATGCAGACGTCTAGCCCTGACTGTACCAGACTCTATCACTGCGTGATCGTCAGACATACCATTCTTATGACTCATAGTCATGTTATTAAAGCACAGTACAAATACAAGAGCAGAAAGATACCCACTGCTGTGAAGAACACTCAACATTGTAACTTAACTCTTGTATCACAGAACATTTCAATCTGAGGAAAACATCTGAAGAGGCCATGTTCACACAGGTACATGTATGTACGTATGTATCCACTTGATATTGTATCTGAGTATATCACTTAGTCTGAGCAGTTAATATATATATATCATGGATTTTATGTGTGATCCAAGACAGCTCTCTCACTTGGACTAATCAATGCTACTGTACAACAGTTAACTTGTGTATCAGTTTAATGTTGTCGTTGTCCCACGAACAACAAATTCAAGTTTCAAAATAGCGGTTTTGTCCGATAAACCACACAAAGACAAACCTGTACTTCAAATTTACAGTTAGCTGAGAACAATTATCACCCCAACACAGTTAAAATATTAATGGTTATATATGGTTCATGTTGGTCTTTTTTATGAACAAAAAAGCATAATCAACCATGTATGCTGTTGCACATTAGTGCACCGTACCACATTCTTCAATCAAGCATGAATGTCATGAATGATTCCCCTGCTACTATCATTAAAGCCGTCATTGTATTCTCAAATTTTCAATGTTTTCTTTTATCTATACAGGTAATGTTTATGTTCTGTTTTAAAGGGAGGGGGGAGGAATAATTGCAAATACTGACCCATAATTGAGCTACTTAAATAAACTGTTTCACCTTCAAGTGACGATATTGTATGACATCCCTTCTGGCCTACTGACAAAATGGTGTATTGATTTAATGCTGGCAATATCAACTAAACACACGTATAATATATATATCAACTCAACTCCAGTGACAAAATTTAATTGGAAGTATAAAATAGAAGCAATTCAAGATCAAATACAAACTGCTAATTTCTTGTCATCCTCACAATCATATTTTTTTTAGTTTATTTTACATTGTGACTCTCTTACAATAATTTGACAGTTCTGAAGAGAAAATTATCAAATCGTCATAAAATCAACTATTAATCTTTTGTTTGGAGTAATCAAGATGGCAAATTGAAGATTTCATAACTGTGCAAACCTCTAATAGACTCCCAGAGCAAGAACCGTATTCCCTACCATTTTACTGATTCTACAGTCAGGAGTGTCACATCATGTGAAATAACAAAATGTTATTTCTTTTCTTCGACACTTTCCGACCTTCGTTTATCACTTACTTTGAGCATCCATTCCAGGATTTACTAAGTCTTAGATTTAGATTCTCATAAATATAACCTGGCATGAAAGAAAAATTGCAATTTAAGCAAAATGTCGGGGCTTTCTCATATTGAAGTCTTTTGACTTCAAAAGACTACCACACTCTGCATGGAAGCTGCTGCGCATCCACTTGAAACAGGATATAATAAGTCTCAAACATATATTCATGAGAGAAAAATGATAAAAAAAATGATAAAAAAATGAAGCTAATGTTGGATCGTTCACAAATTATTTGAAATTAAAAGTCTTGCACTTAGATTGCCCTGGCAGAGTATTTGTGCATCCACTTCGAAATATTAGACTAATTCTTGACTTTTCATTTTATATTAACCACTCAGTATCTAGGCTAATTGAAACTTTACTTCTAGAAGGCCTACAGTAGATTGTGTGCTATTAATTTTACCATCTTCTCTTTCTTAGATCCCATTCAAATATTTGGGTTATGCATCCATTTCAAATTACTTCCAAATTTTAATCCTAGGTGGTATTATGACAAGTGTAGTAATTAATCTATATAATATATGGTCTTTATAGACCACTATCATCTAATGGGCGATACTTGGTTGAGCAATTGTACAAAACCAAGTATCGCCCAGGTCATATGAAGGAGTGACTGAAGACAGGCGAATGTATCGTACAGTAGAAATAGGATACATTTGAGAAACACAAAAGAAAATTGTACACACCGGCTACAGAAAACATGGATGTAGTTGAACCAGAAATACTCCATACTCAACCGCACACACACAACCGCAAGAATGCAACCTGGGATTTCTTGAACAAAGCACCCCAGCAAACACCTTCAGGGAGATTGACACGTGTCCCAGGGTATCTTAAAGATTATACCACTTAAGTGTTTTGAAGTTTGAAATCTTTTAAGCTTCCTGTAAAAGTTGTCAAATTTTATCGTTGTCCTTAATTCATTTCGTGAGTAATTAGAGCTGTCGATAATCAATGTTCTCATAATTAATAAAGTGATCTGTTTCATGTTAAGTGAGGGTCTGATCTAAAGAAAGGGAGACATGACAAGTGTCGTATCAATATGGTCTTTATAGACCACCGTAGTTATTATTATTATACTTGAGCCTGTTCAGGGGTGCAACTTACACATGCGCCAATCTATGTGCTTGACCTCCGCTTTGGGTCATTTGTGCATAATGTCTGTGTTGTTGTCGTTGCGAGCATACTGCAGTAATAACGAAGGAGATTAAGACGAGAATATCCGGGGAATTGTTGAGATAATGGACATATTTTTGATTGTGGTAGGCCAGAAGTTTAAGTTATAATATTGCCCTACATCGGAAAAGATTAAATTTTGCGTTACACCTCAGGACTAAAGACGTCCAGGGGTGATCATGATACCGCATTCGGGGTATGAACACTAAGATTATTTAGTATGTCATTTGTCACATAGTGTTAACATGAACATATAGAAATTTAGCACCAATGAATTATTCATGGAAAATATCGTCGTACCCTGTAGCTTGTCATATGTATTATTGTTAATAAATCATGTTAATACGATAGAAAATCATCTCTTCAAGATTTTTTGGTATGTGAATGATGCGAATGATCATGAGAAAACTAATTTGGATCAATTTTTGTCTTCAACTACTTCTGCCTTTACAACCAGTGCAGATCATATTAATGCAGTACTAGGCATACTATAGGTTAAACACCGATTTCGCTACTTCAATCTCTGTTGCTGTTTGAAACGTTGGGGCAAGCGGAACCAATCTCTTGGCAGCGAAACAAGTGTGACAAGTTATTCTTTTCTTCCCGATAATTTATGTCCCCGCCGCTTTGAAAGCCCTTCAAAGCCTTAACAGTCCATAGCTTAATACAGTATCATCTATGGATATTTCATCCTCCATTGCGAAAAAATAAGAAAGACTTCAGTACAAATATGATCGATATTTGGAGTTACAACGCTATAGTGTATACATATGTGTGAACAAGCTGTCGAGTGACGCTACTATTCACAGACCCCCTGTTACGTAATAAATAGCTGCTGGTATCTCTGAACTGGCTTATATGGCCTTCTGTAATGATCAAGCAAGAATAAATCTGTTAGAATTCATCCATCATATCAATGTGTTCTAATGATCACCGCCATCCAGACACCGTAACAGGCATATGATTGCAACAGGGTCTAGCTGGAAGTACAATAAGATCTGACATTAATTTGAGTTAGACCTAGTTTCTGGTAACTTATTTAGTTGATGGCATTTGCATATTCAGTTGCTAGAACATGTCTCCAAAGTGGCTAATATCATTAGCCTACCACTTTTCACTACCAGTGCCACATATAGGTATTACTGTGACCACTGCCCAGTCAGTGCCTTGTTTGTGTTTATGTTTGTTAGAAATGTATAGCCTAGACTTTATCCTCTGACTTTTCAGGCCTAACCTGACTTAGGCCGAGTTAGGCAACCAACTTTTGCTAATGAATGGGAAACATCAAAATCATTAGGCTTTATCAGAGTTGCTCGGTTTCTTCTTTCATTAGTTTGTTACCTAGGCCTACTGACTGTAGTCCTACTGTAGGCCCAACATGTAAAATAGTGAATGTTACATTTGATCAGGTATTATCAAGCCTAATTTACATCACACAAGATAAGCCTCGGGCCAACTGCTGGCTTAACTCAGCCTGATCTGACTGTACTTTGCGCTAGAGTAGGACTAAAAACACTAACTTAGCCTCCGAGTCCTAGTCCTATATTCGGCCCTAGCCTAGTGCAACAGAGAAATCAGCCTACCACTCCAGTACCACAATTTCTCACCTCTTGATTGCGTTTCAGTGACCTGCCCAAATTCCAACTCGAATCCGATGTTAATTCAACATGTCTGTGAAACTGTTTCGTTCGGCAAAGTCAGGAAAGAATACACCAGGCTAAGGTTCACACGATTTGATAATATTAATTACTTCGGGGCCCAGTACAGTACTTAGTATAACGACAGGGCTGTTCTATAGTATAAGTTTTTTAAGTTCACAGTACTATCAACTGAACTATACGAATGTTGAATGCATGAGATGAAGATACTGCCATGTTGCTGGGAAATAGACTTGTTGTAAGTCGTTTTTCCCCATCTCGACTCATATTCTGACTGTTTCAAAAAGAACTTGATTTACCAATTGACGGTCATGTGTTGCTGTCCGAAAATTGTAAGGTCCCGTTTACTCTTGATTAAGGATAATTTGGCCCCATATTGCCATTCAGATTATGCGCAGTTCTTGATCGTTTTAGTGACGCTAGTTTATTCAAAGTCGTGATATTGCATGGTACACAATTGCGTACAATATGTTGCATGAGTTGATTTCTGGACACCGATATTGATTGTAATCAACAAATGGTCACCATTTGTTTGTTTTCCTATTCTTGTCTTTTGATGCGGTGGTGGAACAAACATGGTAGTGTAAGAAACCCATACAAATGAGCAATGTGTTATTCTTTTCTTCCTATACTATACTATTAATACATACTGCTTGCATTCATACTGCAAAATTACTCAGGCAGGATAATTTTATGGTATTACCGGGGTGGACCACCAGGGGTGGACCACCAGGTTTGTTTCATTTCCGATTGCGTGGAGTATAAACGACTTCTGTTTTCGAAATGTAGTATGTGAAAAGTAACCTTTGAAGACAAGCATCCGTGACGGAATATGACTAAAGTATGCAAATGAAAAAGAAAACGAACCGTAGTGATGTTGAATGGGGCTGTTACGAAATTGGGCCATTTAGCCTTTAATGGATGACTTTTTCATATGCTGTATGCAGATGTATACCACATTCAATATTTTGAGAAATGATCCAGTGAAACAATTGATGCTCGTTAGTTAAAGTGACTGGAACATGTAACATAATCTACTACACAGACCATTATAGATCAGTTCCTCAGATGCAACACAAAACTCACTGGGAGAACATAAGAACTTGCCATGGACTCAAATGACATGTGACAAACAATGTATTGTAAAATTTGTCAAGGACGAATATCCGAGGACTAGTATCCAATTAAGGATGCTCTGTCGTTTATATATATGCAGTAATGAAAGAAAATGTTTTTGGTTGAGTTACTATAATAATTGATTAACATTAATAATTAAAATTACCAAAGGTATGCACTGAGGAGCTGACGTCATCAATTGACAATTCATAATCATGGACGCTAAACATGAATCTAAGAGACTGACTTCGGTCAGCTTGCGGCTTTGATAAGCCAATGATGGCTTCTTCGCGAGTTCCAGCAGGAGGATCTAAAATACATACAATACATACATAACTGTCATGTAAAGCTCCCCCGCCCCCCCCCCAAATAATAATTAAGAAAATTATTATTCATTTGGGAGATATCACATATTTATGCTTTTTCACACGCAAGGTCGAAGACTTGATCAAGTCTAAATGTATAACATCATCCCCGACTGAATCCGACAAGACTTAATTAAAACCCATGATTTTCAATCGTAATCTTAAACCCACACACAAACTGCCCGACTTTACCACGAATTTCCACTTAACCACACTGTCGAGTCGGTTCGTGATCAACGTTATTTGTGTTTATCATAATTTTATATTAATCTGACTCGATTTAACGCTACCTCTTGATCAGTCGTAAGCTCAACTGGCCGACTATATCGACGATTTTTGCCCGTATCGTAACGACGGTCGAGATGAGACGGACCGCATCTATGGCAAAGGAACGGTCCGTAACCCACTACGGTTTCTACGACGCAACCGCGAAACAACAAATCAGAGCAGCGTTTTCAACTTCTGTGATACGTGTGAAAAGGCATCTTTAAGTTCGACAACTGTTAACAAAACCCAAGAGAACGCATTCTCACAAGCCAATGCGTGGAACTGACAGTGGCGCTAGAAGCGTTAAATAAGAAAATGTAAATTTTATTCGCAATTATTTAACTGTTCCATTCAGTGTTAATATACATACATCACACGCAAAAACGAAAAAAAAATCCTACTTTTATTTGTTAGTTGAATAGTCAAGTTAAGAAAACCAATTTTGACATGGCATTTAATTCTGCTAGCCCCACCCCCTCCCTCCCCTCCCGCCCTCCCTCTCCTCCCTCCCTCCCCTCCAAAGAAATAACTCATCTCGAAAAGTTGTTTTAAGTGGCATAGATGTTTTGCTATGGACAATTTCCGCACCATTTTACCACCTCCTCTAACCCGACGTTCTCCCCCTCTTCCAAAGGTAATTTCAGTTATATTAAAAGAGGTACGCTATGTTATCCATTCTGAATCCTTATACTACTTTATTTTTTCGTGGTAAATGAACACATTGTTGACTGCTGTCAAACGATGCTACTATATTAATTGTCAAGTGGTCTACATAGGCCTACATTCCTATTCGAGTCCATTGTTCTTTACATCATTGTTCTTTTAATCATTGTTCTTTTCATCATTGTTCTTTTCACGTGACACTCAGTCAACAATATGGTGAGTGGTGTGACAATGATAAAGCAATCCAACCAATTAGGTTATATGTTTGCTTCTTAATTTGTGAGAAAGTTAATGTAATGTTGTAACACATGAACTGTTTAACTTCATAAATAGAGGTCGCTATTGAATAATATAATTTCTTAATAGTGTATACTAACTACTCCTTCAATGAAGCAACTTCCGCGGGGTGGGGTGGGGTTAGTGGGTGGGTGGGTGGGGGGGGGGCTATCCTGCAACATCAATAGACAATGATATATACAAATATGAGGTTTGAACTGCGACCATGAGGTAACTTGATTAAATCAGTAGTGTTATTCTACGAGGTGATTCAAGGAGAAATTGTGTACAGAGTTACCGCGCCAGTTTGGAATTCCACACTGAGTATATAATCCTCGCAAGTTATTCAATAGGGGGTAATCGACAAGGAGTCCGCCGGTTAAATCCCGTCCACAGAAAAATATCGGCTAACAGCCTTGCACTCATCCTGTATGTAGGCCATTGCGGTCCGATGATTAAGGAACATACCGGCTAACCCTGCACAAAGTAGCTCTATCTAGATATAGTGAGATTTATGTTCTCTCTGGCCCACGTAGAAAATTAATCCAAAACCCGCTTTCTACACAATATATATTTGCCTCATACGCCACAATCAATTCGCTCGTTAGTACCAGTATGGTTATTGCATTGGGTTAATCGAAATTCAATGATAGACCAAATGCTTCTTGAGTGGAAAAAGTTCTCACTTTTTCTATAGCTGTTCTTCTTCCATTGTTGTGCCAATTTAGACCAGTTACAAGTTTAATACGATCGTTCTTCTTGTCATTGCTTTAGTTCATTAATTAGGGCTTTGGTTAAGTTGTTGATTTTAAATTGTGTTGGCGGGGTTTTCTTCAATGAACTAATTGACGAATAATGCTCTTTCATTTTCTCACCTCATTTGTGGGGGACGGGACCAGCGGAAGGGGGTGGGAAGTTGGGGGGAATGAAATCAAAGAGTGGGGAAGAGGAGGAGGGCGCTAGCTGGTATCCTAGTTGTTATGGGTTGCCACAAAGAATTGAAATGACGTTGCGTGGGCGCAAGCTTAGATTCGCATAAAGAGGCCTCAACAAGTGTTTACGCGTTTCAAAGTGGGCTTTGTAGAACAATTCAGGCATTCCCTTAGTATTAGGTAGCTGAAAGAAAGAGATAAAGATCATATTGTCACTAGGTATTAATGAGATGATTTTAAGCAAAGTATACGTACGAGGTAGTTGTCGAATTAGAAGACTACGTTTAAAGAGGGAGCTATTAAAGATATCACTAACGTCGCCAACGATTTTTAACTGAATTGGGTCTAAAGAATGTACGCATGTACGACGTACTTGGATGATGTGTGTAACAGTGAAAGGAAGTACTGAAGGATAACATTTCCATGTGTGTGTGCGCATGAGTGCGTTTGTGCTTTGTATACTGACTGAGGACTTGAACAAAAGAACTCCAGGTCCTCCGATGTGATTTCTAAGTAATCACCACTTCCTCGCATGAATTCTATTGTTAAGGGGTATTATTAAGGTTACAGTACGTGGATTTGAACAAAAGAAAACAAAACAATGGGTCCTCAAATTCCAATATTTGCTTGTTTTTTTTTTTTTTTGTTTTTTGTAACACAAAAATACTTTTAAGTTAGTACAAAAAATGTTTCCATTTAATTGGAAGACAATTACGTGAGAGGAACGTGCGCTCGGAGCATACTGCTCCTTTAATTAGCTTTAAATAACATTACCGTGTTAAAGAGGGAATCGTCCGTGCCGTGTGAATAACTGTGTCAATTTCAATCTATAATAGAAATCTGGTAGGAAGTGACAACAGGCAAATTAATCTTAGTTTGTGTGGTTTGGAGCCCATAATAAATGATCACTAAAAAAAATTTCCTCCCAACTTACCCAAAGGTAAAAGATCCCACACACAGGTCTAAGCAAGATTTTCCTTCACAATACGACTTCTAGTGGCACGCCGGAGACTGCCTGCATGGCCGGCCATACACGAGCCGCGTTTTGCCTACCTGTGCATATAGACGCAACTCCAAGCATGAGTCGCGTTTTGGGATGACACTCAGTGAAACCCACATTTCAGTTACAAATCCGCCACCCCCCCCCCACCATATCCACCCAACTTTGAGAGCAGATCGATACCATGTGTATGCAATGAATTTCAACGAAACTCAAAGTTTTATTTTTTATTTCAAAGGTTCTAAAGCGGTAGCTCATCAGATCAATGAACTTAAAGAACACTGTTCGGTTTGAACTGATAATCATTTCCATCCAATCAGGAACTTACGCGTGATTGCAAACTGTGAGAAGTGACTTTCAGGTATTAAGACATCTTTCTCGGCTGGCTTTGCTAAATTTCTTTAAAAATTTGTTTAAATTTATAACATTGGTTTGCATGGAACTAACACTCATGCATTATTATTATTGCGTATTGATGTTAAAAATGTTTTAAAATTCAAGAAAACAGTATACAGTATATAACCAAAGTCCCATACTTTAATTTGTGTAGGTTTCAATTAACCACGATAGTTCATAAGGGGCATTAGAAATATAATTAACTGGAAAACTGTCGAATTGTTTAACTTTTATAATAAACTCTGCTTCGGCGGATTTCTATATTTAAAAAATCAGTTTGACGTAGTTAAATTGTTGAAGTATAGAAATGAATTTCCATTGATTTTAACAATAAAGGTACAAGTACAAATAGGTCTACAATATAAACTCACAGAAATTGTTCATGAAATTTAATGTGAAAATATGAAAAGGGTTGCCAAACTCAAATTGAATTTCGATATACGCATATAAAAATCGAACGGTTGTTTTCGACTTTAAGAGATATTGCTGTTTGCTTGCATCCTCAAGTATGAAACACATCCTCATAGCATTTTGCTTGGCGAATACTCATGCCTCTATCTACTATCTAAATCATTCGGTGGGTGTGGTGGGGGGGGGGGTGTGGGCGAGGGGTGATTAAGAATTCGCCAATTCCTACTTACCCATTCCCCAACCTTTTAAATTATGTGCACGCCCCAGTTTTGGAAATCTGAAGACTATCCTATTGGGTCGCAGATGAACTATACACTTGATTGTGTATTGTATGCAGACGACGACATAAAAAAAAAATCAGTTTTCGGTGTGTTGTGATGAATTGATGATATCTGACTGGTGGTGTTATTGTTGCACACGAATATTATTCACAAATTATTTCAAATTTCAACTTTACGTTATCGGAGTGCGCGGTAATACCATGTTAGGCGTATATGTTTTATCATTCCAACGCGGGATAACTCTGTTAGGAGCCCCTACCGAAGAAGATCGATACTGTCTCAACCTGCCTTGTGGTTACAGACTTGACTATGTGGGCAAGCAATCGAGTGACTGCTTGAAGGAGCAGTGTCAACATGAACTGCAATGTGAGACTCAAAACCAAATGCTTGCAACCCATTGCCATGCACGGATATACATGCCTGACAGCGTTATATTTGTACACAACGCTAACCCTTGGGATACGGTGGATGTAATCTGAACAACCTTAACCAACTAAGTCATTGCTTGTTTGTAACTTGCTAATGGAATTGAACATCATCAACATAATTTTAATTAATGTTTTAGTACTTTTGATTCGATAATGCCCGACCTTTCCTATTCACATTTCTATCTTAACAACAAAACACTCAAAGCCTTCAACAGCCCTCTAGTTTCCATATATTTTAGCATAACATAGTATCTTCAAGGTACAATATGCTTTGAGGGCATTGAAGACGACGCCCCAAACAGCGTGCCGCCATCTTTAAAAAGTTAACTTTCCGTTGCTTGCAAGTGAAGTTTTTCTCTTGTCGCTAAAAAATGCAGACAGTAATGAAACGTGATACCTTGTTATTTTTAGCTGGACCTGAGATGTCCATCGCTGTATCGTTTGTACACTGTGCTGTGGGTATTGAACGCAGCTGTATGTACTGATTGTACACTAGTGTCTAATTACCGACAGTAGCAAGATGTGTGTGTGTATTTTCTGGGATCGATGGTGGTGCCTAGCACTTCTGTTACACCTCATTCGAAACTACGTCAGATTACCGGCATTAGACGTTTCTTTTTGCGCGAGTCTTCACACCCTTTAACAACCCATTTGTTTAACCTATGCAATGTCTTGTAAACTATCTTTAGCCTATGTCATGTTTTGTTTGACTGACAGTGAACACCTTTAGGACCTGATGACACATACACCATAATTGGAACGGTTCGAATTTGTAACGGTCGAATGACGAAAGTGTCCAAAGGTAGTAACACGTCAGCTGCAGCAACATTTGAAGTATGACATAAATAACTTTACTAGAAGAACATAAATAACAATAAACCGATAGTTTGCACTGTAACCTAACAGTCACGAAGTATGTACAGTGGGTAAAGAAAACTTGATAGCTATTATAGTTAATATACGGTACCGTAGTTTAAAAGGTTAGTTCATAAGCAGGACAAAACATAACCTACGTTAATAGATAATTAGTTTGCTGAATGACAAAAGCTACTTTATGCTGTGACTCGTTGAAACAAATAAATATAAGGTTATGGGGGAATTTAAGCAATAATATATTTACCAGCCAAGATGAACTTTAGCTCCTTTAGTAACCCTAAATTAACAATTACTCTCGTATCAGTTGTTCTCATATTAATGTGCACAAAATCGAATAGGTAACACTTGAAAACTAAA
>KN884199.1:58599-73051 GCA_000934455.1 Apostichopus parvimensis
TTATATATTCATATATCGGCCTGCAAGGCAGTTATTTTACGACGCTAAATTGCGTAATTGTATAATCAGCTTCATCCTTGGCGACATTAGAGTATAGCCGACTTGTAGCAAGAGCACAAGAGCATGCATGGGAAGAATTCTCATTTTGTTATGTATAAAAGTACGAGTATTAATTCAGTACTAACATCTCTATCGGATGTTCCAAACTAATCAGAGTCTATATGTAAAAGTGTATGAGGGCGCGTATACTCGGACAGTCGACTTATGCTGTAGTCCGAGTACGAAGATGGACGAAGCAAACGCAGTGTGTCATCCTTATCTCAGTTGGTTGGATTTGAGAATTGTTCTTGTCAAAAGTAGATTTCAAAAAGAAGACGCACTTACTAGTCAGTGCTGGATGTATGAAACATTATTGTTACATGAATCTGTATACAGCAAGGCTGACACTCTAAAGGGTCTAATTGTCGCTTCCGTTTCCATTTTAGCCATTTCTTCAGTCAGAATTGTTTGACACTGCCGACAACATGTGGCTGGGAATCAGTGTTGAAGATGGCGCTCGATTGGTTTGGACTTTCGATGGTACAGAAGTTGCTCCTGAGTACGTATCAACAGCAAAGGGTGTCTGTGTTTGTGAAATTAAACAGTGTGTTATAGGTCTATTTTGTGAAGAAGTTAGATCTTAAAACAATATGCGCGCTATAACCCAACATATACTATATTGTTTGAAAGCGAGGTTTGGAACACCCTTTTGCACTGCTAAATGATCCAAAGTTGTTTCTATGCTGATTTTTTTTTATCCATGCAGCCAGTTGGGACAACTTCCTTTTGCTAATACCTCTGCAAAACTGTCCTCACATATAATGCTTCGAAGCACTCCTATTGACAGTGCAAACAGTTCATAGCCTTTATCTGATAGAAGCATACTGCTTATACTGACACTACGAGTGCTCTGAAACAGGACATGCCAGTATAGCAACAACAAAAAATTGTCCCAAACTTGACGCTTTCTTAAGAGCTGTGGCCACTTGATCATGAAGATATGATTATCAAGTGAAACGTTACGATTCTGAACACACATTTTGCAAGTTGATATTAACAATGGCACAGTATGCATCTTTACTATACATTATATTCATAATTTGAAGAACAATGCATTCAAGTTTGTTTATATTACACGTCGTACAATATTACAGGGGCTGGGTGGTGTAGCATTCAGTCTGGGAAGGAGGTAGAGTTACTTCTTCACGTTTCGGCAAACTAGATTCTATTTGTATTTCATACAACGAATTTAACTATTTGGTTCCTTTCAGCAAAGGTGCACTATGTATATACATAACCAAAAGGAACAAAAGGGCGCCTTGTATAATTGTAACAAATGTAACCTGTGAATGACAAATTTTTACCAAAAACGGTTCTAGTGATTTCTGAAGATGGGTACATTTTGGTTCCCACAAAAACGGGGGAGAGGGATTGCATGTTTACCGCCCTCCCCTCCCACCGGGCTCCTCCGCAGGTATACCGTAGAGATCAAACAACGGCAAGAGTACATGGGTGATTGTTCTAATTGATATACTTATAATCAATAACCAGATAATCGTTAAATAGTATTTTATTCCATAGCGATTTTTAGTCAATATTTCGAGTAACTTCCACTTTGAAATGCACCAATTGAGCTATACTGTCTGACATAGTAATTACAAGTAGCCGTGGTAGGTAACTAAGGTAACACACCCTTCAGAATGCATAAACTTTTGTCAAATAAAAAAGAAAATATATATATCCGTGACATCTTGAAATCAGAATTGGAGAAAAAGTATAAATTTTCTTAGAGGAGCAGGCCTACATCTTCATTTGGCTGCGAAATTTTTGCTAATCTTTAAACAACGGATACCTTTTGTTTTTGTTTCCTCGTTGGAAGCTAAGAAACCTATGAAGTCAGGTTTGCGTGTGTTTGTGTGTGTCTGTTACACTTGTGGTGATCTGCGATAACTCAACAATGGAGTGATGGATATTTTTAATACTAACTGTGTATATGTATTAAAGTGAAAAAGTGCGCCCTATTTTTGGTGATGGCCTCATAAATATTAATGAGGTTATGAGGTCGAACGTAAACATCTTTGCATTGCAATAACTCCGCAACCTTAAGCCGGATTGGTATTATACAGTTATTGGTTAATAGCTGGTACATTTTCATTCATTTTATCAACTATGATATTGGGTGATGACAAACTACACTTTTCTATCCCAATGAGCAAGGAACCATAGTGCCCGTTGGGCTCTTGCTAGTCTTAAGTATTATTTTACTTTACAGATATTTGATGGGCGGAGGTCTGTCTCCGGACGACGTTGGAAGCAGAAAAACTTGTTTCATTCTGGATGCTGAAGGTGAAATAGGAGTAGCTGATTGCAGAAATACTGACGCTCCTACTCTTTGCCAGGTCTCAAACGAATGCCCGTTTGGCATAAGTGAGTTACGTCCTTGACATGAGTTCTTGACTTATATTCGTTCGGGTAATGCGAACGTATAGTAAAACAAGTATACTTTTGCTATCCTTAATATCTTAGGGTCGAAAGGAATACGCAATGACAGCATTGCGCCAAGAATGTCAGTATATACAGACTCATTTCATTACGAGTTGACGAGACAGTTGCCGAGTTAACAGGGTGCTTGCCCAATTCTATAAACCTCATTTTCGCTCGTATATATTAACAATCAGACGTTCATAGCGACTTGATCAAAGATTTGAACCATTGAAAAATCATTTTGTCTCACATTTTGCATACAGAACGATGACTATATTATATGTTCGGCTTTTCCAATCCGTTACAGAGAAATATTTCGAGTCAACAAGTTTGGATAGTAATCAAATTTGACCGTATGTCTTTTGATGCCTGTCGGTGTGACAGTGTGGAAACTCAGCACAAATATTTCATGGGGGACGGGATATTGTAAGCTGTTGTAAAATCTCCTGGGTGTTTAATTCTATATAGTGTAGCACTTCCTCCGCGAGCATCATATGTACAAAAATACCATTGAGAAACTTTGTGTTCGTGAACGGCGGAATGGGGCCTACTTACACGTTATGATTCATTGTAGTTTTTATTCTTTAGATAGTATCTGTTTACCTTTGTATTGTCAATCAATTCTTCAGGAATGTGCTTCTTGTATTGAAACAAGTAGAAGTACAATAAATGTAACAATACACAAATCTTGTTATTAAATTGGGTCGCTACAAACTGGGACGGGTTCTGCACTGTCGAAATGAAGTTTTCAATAAGAGATCTGAAATGCTCAACAGAGTATTTATGTTCTATTTCTGCGTCACAGGTAGCACACCACGAGTTGTAGAGGTAACGCTACCTGATGAGGAAGTTTCCAACGGCACCTCCGTCACCTCCGATGGAGAAGAAAGAGAAGAGGACCGAGACACACCTTTTGTACCTCTTCCAGAATCAGGAGAATGTGAAGCACAGACAATGGTTCTTTGTCGTGATCTGGGGTACACAATGACTCGCTTTCCAAACGCACTCGGAATGCCGAACCAAGAGGATGCCTTCAACGAGTTGAAGAGATGGGCTCCTCTCATAGGGATAGGCTGTTCGCCTCACATGAAGGAACTTCTCTGTTCTCTCTACGCTCCACCATGCATGTCTGCTTCCTCCCCTGCACAACTTCCATGTAGAGAGGTTTGTGAATCTGCAAAGGAAGGATGTCTCCCACAGATGCAAAAATTTGGACGCAGTTGGCCAAATGTGATCAATTGCACAAAATTTGATTCGTACAGCGGCTCTGATTCGTGCTACATGGGGTCATTAACAGTGTCAGACTCACCATCTGGTAAGAAATACCCTACTCTATTTTGAATTGATACAATTGGAAGTATATAGTCTAGCTTGTGCAATCTAACTAGTAGTTTGGCCGATAGTCTTACTAATCGGAAATTGCCCGTCCAAATGTTATGTAAGGAGTATCGAGGTTTAACCAGCAGTTCATTTTGATAAACATCTTGATTTTATACTTGATCACTGATGAGTGGAGGTACTTGGTATCCTCAGAAAGTTTCATGTTTTCGCCCACCACCTGATACAGTTTATACGACATTGGTAGAAATGTACCTCTTATTTGTCAAATAATATCATGGTGGAAAGAAACATTGGTAGACATTTTTTCTTTCTACAGACACCAGCAACAGATATATGTACTGAACTTAGAACTAATTCGTTTTTTTTTTAATTTTCGTGTTGGAGGGTTTACAAGTGAAATGTTCAATGGTTAACCTGTAAGTTAGCATCATTCTGCCCACACTATTTCTATATTCCAAACGTTGCCATTTTAAGGAACGCTGTGAGGAGGTTAATGTAGGTAGTGGTTTAGTTCACTTCGCTATGGAAGACAACTGATCTCTAGTCCTTTCTTTGACTCTGATAATTAGTATCTTCCGAATATAATATTTGTCTCATAGTAAATGGTTATAAGTTTTCAAGCACTTTATTGTTGATTGACCCAATATTTTGTAACTAGTGCAAGATTCCTTTCTTCCATGGTCGGTGACAGACTCTTGCGAACCGATCACAGTCCCAATGTGTGGGAAGATGCCATATTCGTCGACATCATTGCCAAATACGTTTGGTCACGAAACCCAAGAAAACGTCGGATTAGAAATTCATCAGTTCTGGCCTCTTTTCGAGATCCAATGTTCACCATTTCTTAAAGAGTTTCTTTGCTCAGTATACATTCCTCCCTGTGGGCATATCAGTAGCACGCCTTGCAAAGAACTGTGTGAAAGTGCCAGAGATGGATGTCAAAGCTTAATGAAAGAGTACGGATTTAAATGGCCTGGTGCTCTGGCTTGTGAATCTCTTCCGTCCCTTGAGGAAGATGCGACCTGTTTCTTGGGAAGCTTACAAGATGGTACAAGTTCAGGACATATTTCCAACTCCGACGGACCTTCTCCCTTTTTCCAAAAATGACAAATCGTAGCTAGCTCACTAAATATTTCAGTGACTGTTGCATAGCATGTGTTCTTAAACTACTGTGCTCTGCTGTATCTCTCACCCTATTCTTACATATTCTCGACTGGTTTACTCCTTTACTCATTTACTCCTTTAGTTCACACTTCCATAACTTTCTCAAAACCTACCTGCCTCGACTCCTCTTGTCCATGTGCTGTACCGTCATACACGGGCATCATTTTGACGTCTTCAGTACCGAACAGCATCTCCGACATGCCCACATAAATATGTAAATTTTAAATAATCGTTAGACGATCACATTACTACATGGAGTCGATTTTTATTTTATTTATTACTATTTAGTCTTAAGTTGATTCAAGTATTGTGAAAGGTGTTTCGAGGACAACAACAGCTTTTTAAACAACAAAGTGTGCCGTTCAAATGATAGTGATGGGGGTTTCGCTGGTGGTGATGTCGACGACGATGATGATGATTGATGGTGATGGTAGTGGTGACGGTGGTGGTGGCGATGATGATGATTATCATCACCATTATCATTGTTATCATTATTGTTTGTTTTTTGTCTTTTCAGGCTCAGAGTCTGGTACATGTGAGCCAATTGAAGATCCAATGTGTCATGACTTTGGATATAACTACACGATGATGCCTAATGGATTTGGTCAAGCCACCCAAATGGAAGCCAGCATGGGTATGAATACATTCCAGTCACTCATTCTTCTTGGTTGTTCACCGGCCCTTCCAAGGTTCCTTTGTGGCATGTTTTATCCAGTGTGTACGTTGGGCATCAAAGTTCTGCCATGCAGAAGTCTCTGTGAGACCGCTCGCTCTGGGTGTGCATCATTTGTTGAAGCCATTGGCTTGGAATGGCCTCCTGAGCTTGACTGTGCCAACTTACAAGACGAACTGTGCTTTAACGAACCTTCAATGTCAGAAATGCCAGGCGAATCAGAAGTATCAATGACACCACCCTCAGGTGAGGATTTAATAGTTAATATTAGTCTTATCATGTCTCTTTTTGACATTAAACCCTCGTAAACTCTTTGCTTAACATGTGAAACCAACGTTTAAACAAGATATTTCCTGTATTTCCAGCTTTATAGTACTAATTTTACCTCAGCCTATGATTCATCGCTTTGCGAAAAGCTTTTTTACTGAAAACGTTATCACGTTACTTGAATTCACGATAAATCAGGACCATTTTGAACATTCTAACAGAGGGGAAATTGCATGGCCCGAGTCCAACGTGTGTCCTCCTCATTGTAAAAGTATGTTAAAATCTTTCATTCTTTCAATTTGTATCCTAATGTTTGCTGTCAGCCGTGTGCAAAAATCATTGATTATCACCCATGACTGCATATATCAGTCACATCATTTTGCAGGCAGTATCGGTTAGACTGTCTCGACTGGATAAAATGGATAACTTGGGGTGGCTATATCTTTACGAAACCCTAAACCTCCACCGGTACATTTTATAATCTGACAAGGGCCACAGCACGCAGCTAAACAATATCAAAATATGAAGTCAAAGAAACTGCAGAGAAACTTCTACTTTCTGACAGGTATTTTGGACATGAAAATCTCTTCCAGTCTTCCAGACACTAAAAAGTTCGTTAATTATCCTTGCAGAAAGACTGGTAATACCTAGTATAATTATGGATTCTGAAGGTACGTTGGGGTTGACTTAAAGGACTCTGTTTTGGCACGGTCCCCTTTAACCATGTATCTCCAATACTGCTCCTCCGTATCCAACAAAATTCAACGTGCCATAGGAAAATAAAACGACACTTTTGGTGTTGTTGAATGTTATAGTTTTAAACACGTATAGCTCATACTGTGCTTGTTTACCGTTCACTGTACAAGGACCGATATTGGGATCTTGCGAGGAGATATCTTCACCCATGTGCAAGAACTTACCATACTCATCTACGTCGTTACCAAACAACTTTGGCCATCAATCTCAAGATGCCGTGAATGCAGTAATCGTGCAACTGTTACCTCTCGTTCAAATCGAGTGTTCTCCCCACCTCGAGGAGCTTCTTTGCTTAGTACATTTTCCTCCCTGTGGGTCTTTGCGATCACAGGTTCCATGCCGTGAGTTATGTGAGGCCGCAATGAGTGGATGTGCCCCCATAATGAGTGAATTCGGATATGAATGGCCTGAAGGTTTGAGTTGTGAAGAGCTTCCGTCTATCAACCAAGCCACCTGCTTTATGGGCAGCTTAGCTCTACACGATCAGTCCAGTAAGTTCAATACTTAATATTCATTAGTTGAATAAATATACTTTGACATGTCCAGAACCATCTAATGATTCCGTTGGCCATATACATCCATCCAATAACGCAATAACGTTAACTTACACGCGCTGTCTCACCATTCAAGCTCCAAAATTAGCTATTATTGTCATACGTTAAGTTAAGGTAACAAGGTACTTCGATAGCCTGATACTTTTATTGCCGGTGTGACAGTGTATAATCTCCTCCTGAGTATTTTATCCGGGTGATATTATAGTTTATTTTAAAACGTCCTACTGGATTAAATAACCCCGTTGTATAATATCCACTTTACTCAGTGAACAGGGCAAGTAATGCTTGTCAGGTTCTCTTAATGTGGACTTTATATACTTCTTCAGTGCAACACGACATTTAGATTTCAGATGCAATGAATGTGGATAGCGTGTATATTTTACAATTAATTCGTACCAAACACCAATAGCATAAGGAAACGATAGTGGCAGTATATTTCTTGTGAACTACCTCTAAAGACCAGTGACCGTTATCAACCGCTAGATATAGGAAGGTCCACACACAATTAAACTATGCGCGGTATATGGACGCATGGTAAAGTGACTGACAGTGCGTAGTCGAACCAGGATAAAACAAATCCATGGGTCAACGCCAGGGTGCACTGGGGTAATTCAGGAGAACCATTTCCGTTTGAGACTTAAATTGGTAACTGGTTCCACAAGTGAACAATATTTTGAGCAATTACTTGCGTATTGTTTCAGTCTGTTAGAAAAAAAAGGAATTGTATAATAAGAACGCGGAGACTGGCTAGGCGTAAACATACTGTCGTACAGGTTTTTACACGGAACAATCCTTTGCATATATAAAACGCGTTTTGATGATTTATGGAAAGTATCGATTTTAATATAGAGCTAGCATACAGGATACATCCCATAAACTAGCTATACCTACCGCAGCATAAAGACTGCGGGATCACGTGGACAAAGTTAATTGTAACACAAGAAGAAGAATGAGGGGCGTTGGGGGGGGGGGGGGCGTTTGGGGGGGGGGGGTACAATCCAATTCTTTGTGGGGTAGCGTAATGATTCAAAGAGAAGGGATATCAGGTTTTCGCATTCTTTGCACGAATGGCTTTCTTTCACCGATATCGAAAGTCGTGGATAATAGAACTATACTAGCAAAAATAAAAGAAAATGAGCAGATCAAGGATGGATTTTTGATTACGGTGAACTACTCAAAACCTACAAGAAATTAGGGAGGTTGATATCATTGGCGTGAACAGGATTTCAAAAGGGGGAGGGGAAGGGGAAGGGCGGATTAAAAATTTCCACAGACTGACTTAAGTAGGGGTATGAAACTTTTATGGAATGTCGGGAGGAAATAATGTCATAAAGGAGGACTTTGAGGCACTGAGATCGTCGAAGCCGATTCTGTGGTTCAATTGAGCACAGTTTGAAACTGAAGGATCCTTCTACGAGTATTTTGTCTGAGGGAGAGGGGCGGGAGGGGTTGTCTCAACTATCATAAAATGTTCTCTAAAGTCCAATCTAAACTCAATTGCACACTGAAGGGGAGGTTCTCCACTATTGTAGTAGCCCATCCTCCCCCTCCTCTTTGAGGGGGCAAACCACAAAGTTCCTTTCAAACTTCCTTACAAAATGGATCCTATGTACATTGCACACCACATATTCCAGGAATTGAATGAAATATCAGCATGAGGACACTTTCGTAATTACAGTTTACAGTAAGTTGGCAACAAACAATGCCCTTTGAAATCACATTTTTGTACAGCTTCAACGGACTTGCTCTTTTATAGATTACTACAAATGGAAAAGAGTATTTTCTTCTCTCCAAAAGGGGCACTTGTGATATATCAAGGCCGGCACTTTCAGGTGTTTATAAAAAAAAAAAGTTTGCGTTCACGGCACACTTACATTACAAAACGGTCATAGGACACCCCAGGACGCAACAAATACACTCTGGGGGAGGGGGGGGGGGTAATACACTGTCACACCGGCACCTATACAATTAAAAGCTTTGAAAGTTATAATTTAGTTAGAAAGTTTTAAGAACAAAGGTTATTGTCACATGAATTTCTATCCTTCAAAATTGTGAATAGGGTTGGTGGAGAATGACGTTCATCGTACTAGCATATTTGCTTGAAGACATGAGTGGCATGAGATATATAGGACAAGCGTACCTGGTGAGAGGGGGTCAGTGGGGAGACATCATCGGGGAAAGCGATCAATTTGAAGGTTAGGGGGAAATTAAGGGGAGGTCAGGAAACATGGATATTTGTACAAGAAGGGGCCCCCGGTGACTTACTTGACTACGCAGCCCCTCAAGGAATTTCTGATTCGAACACATTCTGATTTGAATTTGACCAGCTAGCTAGCCTTCCTTTCAGGGGGTGGGGGGGGTGGGGTGTATTGTTACCACCTTAGTAAGTGCTCCCATTATGCAGGGCTGACAATAGTGTACTACGATTTCTTTGGTGCCCGGCTTGTACGGTCCCATATCACAACCACCCATTCCAATGACGCAGGTAATGGGGGACGTAAGAAGTTTGCCGCTAACACCCCACTCCCTATCCCCTTTTCTATACCCTCCTTTTAACACAATAAACAATAATATGCGATTTTGGTGCTTGAAAATGGCTATGAGAGAGAACAGGAAATATCTACAAATTCCCCCAAACCATTTTCGAATGAAAAAACCTAACCATATGTTTCCTTCTAGTGTCATTTAACGACCTTCTATTCATCGTATAGTGTCTATCGACGACTTTATGGTGTGTTTCTTGTTTTCCATAGATTCGGCACAAACCAGCGAAACTTGTCAACCACTCCGTGTTCCATCTTGCTCTCACATGCCTTACAACTTTACTGAAATGCAAAACACAACACAGGAGCAGATTGAAACACTGATGCAAAATTACCTTCCTCTAATTCAGCTTGGTTGTTCTTCGGCGTTGACTAACTTTTTCTGTAGTATACATGCGCCCCCATGTAGTGTCAATGGAATGCCCAGCTCCCCTTGTCGAGAAATGTGTGAAGCCGCTATAGATGGCTGTCCTATTCTGCAGCAAGCACCTGCAGACCAGTCAGTGGATTGTAATATCTTCCCGCCAAGATCGTCTGGTATTTGTTTCTACATGGAGACAGAAATGGACGAACCATCAGGTATGACCGACGATATATATATGTCTGTCTGTATCGGTTTGAGAAGTAGAGGAGTCAGACCTATATTCACTGCAGATGAAAATATCCACCTGTGACATCTTGCCCTCGGGGTTCTTCTGAATTATTCCAAATGTTTTCCAAAGATAAAGACAATGAAAACTATCCAATAAAGCTAAAACACAAACACAAACAAGCACATACCCGCAGAGACTAAAAATATATAATAGTGTCGACAATTTTAATTTAGGGAAAGAGCAAGTTACTCTCTGTTCCCAGAATGCTAACTTCGGTCACGTCTGTATATTCATTGGCAGATCAGGGCCCAGCAATTATGATGTAAAGGTGATGCTGTTACGTTTTCTTGATTGGCATCATCCCGGTAGAAACAAAAGTAGTAACATGTAACATGCTGTGTCAGTCTAATTCACAATGCTTAAAAATACGATTATCCATTTAGTTCTCAAAAACACTCTCCGCCGAAATGGTAGCAATGATGAGCTGGGGTATTGAAAATTTAAATGTAATATATAAAAGTAAATGGTGCCCATCAGCGCTTCCTAAGTGATCGAATTAGAAAAGGTATAGTGATCCTCAGTGATCGAATTAGAAAAGGTATAGAAACAAATCATGTCCACCCGGTGTCCTTCGTAAACTAATGCAAAGGAAAACAAAGGTAGAACAGAAAAGGTACTCCACGATGGTTCCTCTTGATTCCCTTCTCCCTTACCTTCCTACCTTAATTGTCCTCTGACTCTAACTGATTCTCTCCAAATGGTTCCTCTTGATTCTCTTCTCCCTTACCTTCCTACCTCTCTCGTCCTCTGACTCCAGCTGATGTTCTCCCAATGGTTCCTCTTGATTCCCTCCTCCCTTACCTTCCTACCTCTCTCGTCCTCTGACTATCGCTGATTCTCTCCCAATGGTTCCTACTGATTCTCTCCTCCCTTATCTTCCTATACCTCTCTCGTCCTATGACTCTCGCTGATGCTCTATCAATGGTCCCTACTGATTCCCTTCTCCCTTACCTTCCTACCTCTCTCGTCCTCTGACTCCAGCTGATGCTCTCCCAATGGTTCCTCTTGATTCCCTCCTCCCTTACCTTCCTATACCTCTCTCGTCCTATGACTCTCGCTGATTCTCTATCAATGGTCCCTACTGATTCTCTCCTCCTTTACCTTCCTACCTCTCTCGTCCTCGGACTCTCGCTGATTCTCTCCCAGTTCTTCTCCTTGCCGCTTCTTCTTCTTCCCTCCAGAAATATCAATGATTAATTACGTGGTTTCTAAAAGAGAGAAGAATTATATTATTTTCGACTGCAATAATTACCGTAGCAGATAACGACATTGAAATAAATCGTCGCTAAAATAGTTACTGTTTGCAAGTAATTATGATCAGTTACGAAGAAAATTCTGGCGAGCCGACATCTCTTTTCCTTTTTATTATTTAATTTTTTTATTCATCGAAAGATTCTTGTGAAGAAGTCACAGTTCCCTTATGTCAGGATATGCCATATAATTCGACGTCACTCCCAAACATGTTTGGTCTAGAAAGGCAGGAAGATGCTGGACTTGAAGTTCATCAGTACTATCCTCTCGTTAAGGTGCAATGCTCACCACATATGAAAGAGTTTCTTTGCGCAGCCTACGTTCCTATGTGTGGTTCCACAATGCGCAAACCTTGCAGAGAACTGTGTCGAAGTGCACGAGCGGGTTGTGAAGATCTCATGGTCAAGTTTGGATTTGAATGGCCTGGAAAGCTAGCCTGTGAATCTCTTCCTTCCTCTCAGGAGGGTATGGATTGTTACATAGGAAGCCTACAAGATGGTAAGTGCTTCTTTCTGACAACGCAGAAGCCTTGTTAAGTGCTCTGGTTATACAGGGATACCGATAGTATTGTGATTTGGTGCCCGCCTTGTAAGGCCCTGTGTCACATTACTTATGTCAAATCAGCACTTTCCAGTGGCGCTGGTACATGGGGGCGTAAGGGCATTGCCCTCTCTCCGTCCCATCCCCCCGCCCGTCATCCACCACGCTCTCTACCTTCCATTTTGCATAGTACACAAGCGTATGCGTTTATGGTGCTTGGCAATAGCTATTATCCTTGTAATGATCAATGATCACGTTATTTTAAATTTTATTTATAACATTTCTGCGATTTTGGTGCTTGAGAATAGCTATGAGAGAGAGAACAGGAAATTTCTACAAATTCCCCCAAACCCATGTAATGATCAAACGACCACGTCATTACTTTATAAGATAATTTCCACGGATACTCAAATGACGTCAGAGAAGGAACTAATTGGTTTTGTTGTTTATCAATGTACCTCTTTTGTACCTCTCACTATTTTCGAACGAAATAACCTAACCATATGTTTCCTTCTAGTGTCATTTAACTACCTTCTGATCATCGTAAAGTGTGTATCGACGACTTTGTAGTGTGCTTCTTGTTTTCCATAGACTCGGCAGAAGCCAGCGAGACTTGTCAACCACTGCGTGTTCCATCTTGCTCTCACATGCCTTACAACTTTACTGAAATGCAAGACACAACGCAGGAGCAGATTGAAACACTGATGCAAAATTACCTTCCTCTAATTCAGCTTGGTTGTTCTTCGGCGTTGACTAACTTTTTCTGTAGTATACATGCGCCCCCAAAACAAAGGTAGAACAGAAAAGGTACTCCACGATGGTTCCTCTTGATTCCCTTCTCCCTTACCTTCCTACCTCTCTCGTCCTCTGACTCTAACTTATGCTCTCCCAATGGTTCCTCTCTCCTCCCTTACCTTCTTATCTTCCTATACCTCTCTCGTCCTCTGACTCTCGCTGATTCTCTCCCAGTTCTTCTCCTTCCCACTTCTTCTTCTTCCCTCCAGAAATATCGATGATTAGTTACGTGGTTTCTAAAAGAAAGAAGAATTACATTATTTTCGACTGCAATAATTACCGTAGCAGATAACGACATTGAAATAAATCGTCGCTAAAATAGTTACTTTTTGCAAGTAATTATGATCAGTTACGAAGAAAATTCTGGCGAGCCGACATCTCTTTTCCTTTTTATTATTTAATTTTTTTTATTCATCGAAAGATTCTTGTGAAGAAGTCACAGTTCCCTTATGTCAGGATATGCCATATTATTCGACGTCACTCCCAAACATGTTTGGTCAAGTAAGGCAGGAAGATGCCGCACTTGAAGTTCATCTGTACGAACCTCTCGTTAAGATGCAATGTTCACCACATCTGAAAGAGTTTCTTTGCGCAGCCTACGTTCCTATGTGTGGTTCCACAATGCGCACACCTTGCAGAGAACTGTGTCAAAGTGCACGAGCGGGGTGTGAAGACCTCATGGTCAATTTTGGATTTGAATGGCCTGGACAGCTAGCCTGTGAACCTCTTCCTTCCTTTCGGGAGGGTATGGATTGTAACATAGGAAGCCTACAAGATGGTAAGCGCTTTTTTTCTGGCAACGCAGATGCCTTGTTAAGTGCTCTGGTTATACAGGAATACCGATAGTAGTTTGATTTGGTGCCCGCTTTGTACGGTCCTGTGTCACATTACTTATGTCAAATCAGCGTTTTCCAGTGGCGCTGGTACGTGGGGGCGTAAGGGCATTGCCCTCCCTCCGTCCCATCCCCCCGCCCCCGCCACCCATCACTATCTCTACCTTCCATTTTACATAGTACACAAGAGTATGCGGTTTTGGTGCTTGACAATAGCTATTAGGGAGAACGAAATAGCCGAAATTACCCAATATCCTTGTAATGATCAATGATCACGTTATTTTAAATTTTATTTATAACATTTCTGCGATTTTGGTGCTTGAAAATAGCTATGAGAGAGAGAACAGGAAATTTCTACAAATTCCCCCGAATCCATGTAATGATCAAACGACCACGTCATTACTTTATAAGATAATTTCCACGGATACTCAAATGACGTCAGAGAAGGAACTAATGGGTGTTGTTGTTTATCAATGTACCTCTTTTGTACCTCTCACCATTTTAGAATGAAATAACCTAACCATATGTTTCCTTCTAGTGTCATTTAACGACCTTCTCA
>KN884200.1:3832-14915 GCA_000934455.1 Apostichopus parvimensis
AACCTTTTTATAACTTAAACAAGAGGAAAAAAAAACCCTGTTACATTATAGTTTTCCTTCAAAACATAATTGAAGAGACACACCTTTTGTTTGAGGCTGCAATTCTAAGCTATAGGAAGATAAACAAGGCACAATGGTATAAGGACTATACAATGGAAAAGTAGCAGACTATTGAAAAAAGATTGCAACAGATTACTCTCAGGACTTCTGGAGTGTAATTCACCTAACTCCCTCAATTGGCTGATAGCCAGACCTGTGAGTTTTTTTCTCCGGCCAAACTACACAGAACTGCCACGTGGCATCTTCCATGCAGCATGCATGGGTATATATAGATACTGTAGGCGCATTGCAGTTATGTTGCAATAGTTTAGTTTTACTTTGCTGGATCAGAACTTTCAGGTTGCACCAATGGGAAGAAGAAGCTGGCCTGAAAGTGGGTGCTAATTTGAGATGGTGGAAAAAAGGTGCACAACAGGTGGGAGGTGGGGGGGGGGGTTGGGAAAGGGATGGGTGTGAATTTTTTGTTATCATAAATATATATATATGATTACCTCTTTTTCTTAATTTAATTAATATATTCAAAACCATTAATCTAACAGTTAACTGTTAGATGAACGTAATTACGTACAACTTTAACAGCATTATGAAGTCCCTTGGTTTGTGGTAATCATATCCATAGTAAAGCAGAGGCAATCTGGGTGTTATTGAAGTTAAAGCACTGTTAGGAGTTAACGCAGGTGTAATTGGTTTGAATCTACGGTCTATAAGTTACTTTATATTGTCACTTTAAGGGGACATTCCCAGTTACTGGGAGAATTATAATAATTGCAAGTAGAAATATAATGCCAAAATCCATTAAATGAAAAACAAAGGACAAATCACTGATGCCTGGTGGAAAACATGTAGGTAAAGTATATATTGTGGAACATGCCTACACACTATATACAGTATTCAAGCTAAGATGACTTTCCCTTCTTTAATTGGTCAAATTAAAACCATGAAATTTCTACAAAATAACAAAGACATGGTACTTTCTCAAAATTGTATAGATCTATAAATTGTGGGGCAATTTGTTTTATTTTTTTTTTACAGAATTCACAAAAAGATTGTTCCTAAAGTTGCATGCTGCATATGGGCTTCTGTATAAAGTCACCGTGCAGTGTATATATAGGCTTCTCATACATAACATGTAACTAGCTTAATTGATAAAAAACTAAACTACCAGCAAGGTGTCTCACATGTGTTACTTTTGGATTATTGCAGGTTTTTTTCTTTCTCCCTAATTCATTGAGATATAACTGACATTACTACAAATGAAAGACTTCTAAAAAAGGCTTTCTCGACATCTTTCTGTTATGTGGTTTTCGAGTTTTTCATAACATGTCACTAGCTTAATTGGTACAAAACTAAACTACCATCAATGTGTCTCCCATGTGTTACTTTTCAAAAATACATATCTTTGGATTATTGCAGGATATCTTTTCTTCTCCCTAATTCACTGAGATATAATAACTAACATTTCTAGAATCGAAAGACTTATTAAAAAGGCTTTTCTCGAGATCTTTCTGATATGTGGTTTTCGAGTAATACTTTTCACGCCAGATCTCGACGGGCTGCATCTGAAATCCTTAAATTCTTTCGTATGAAAGAAAATTAAAAGCTCTTCCACGATCAGGATCTGACACTGAGTTATTTATCTTCCTTTTTGGCAGGGGAGGGGGGGGGGAGAGGGAGGAGGAGTAGGAAGGGGGAAGAGATAAGAGCTGGAGCTAAAGATGGTGAGTGCAGAACTATATGTGCAGTCAATTCACAGAATCGTACTATATATACATATACGTGGTACTCGTAGCTAGCATATAGCAGGTATATAATGCCAGGCCTAGTTCTCATTTGAAAATGTGTCCTATTATACCACTGCCATAACAGTTTCCCTGCTTCGGGCATTTTATTTGGCTCTCGTGGTAGATCACTGGCAATTTGAGCTGAGGAAGTTACTTTTCCAAGCTGGTTACCTTTGCTAGGCTTTGGTGAATTGATAACATAACACACATGCTAATGTTTCAGACTAATAACCCTGAAAGGTGCAGAAGTGGCCAGTGGCGAAAAATGAACGTCAGCCTTACTAAAGGACGGATTTTCACATGTTGCTCTCACATTCCAACGATCATTACGACAATAATGTTAGCAACATCATGGTTTTGCAGGTATTTATTTAGCATAGTGACCTTTCTCCCCAAAGTGCATGTATTACTAACTGTAGGCATTGTATACATACCACACAACACAATGCACTCTGCATGAATCAAACCATGGAGCTATAAACAGTTTATAGCTCCATGATCAAACTATGTATAAACCTGTCAAAATGCATTCACGTGGTTCTTACTTAAACAATATTTCAAAGTTATCAATGCTGGTGCATTGTACAAAACTGATGTATTCTAAAGGCCTTCCCTGAAAAGAATTTAGTCCACTGTTGAAACCATTTGTGACATAATAGTCATGTTTATTTTTTATACCACATGTGTTTTCGTCTGTAGTACGATGATTTCTGTAGCAGGATTTTAAGGAAGTCAAATTTTAACAAAGAAAGACAATTATGATCCCTGTCACAAAACTGCGTCTAATTTATATTTTAACCACACATGATGATCAAATTTTTCATCACTTATAGTTAGGCCACATGCAAGTCTCTGACATAATAATTCTTGACATTAAATTCAAAATTTGCTTCTTATTCAGTATTACTGTGGTAGTAAAGGGTGCATTTTCAAATCTATAGAAGCTAAGTAAAAACTCAATTATTCTTCAAACCGAAAAAAAAAAAAAAAAAAAAAAAAAAAAAATCAATTTTACAAATTAAGTATCTACAATAGAAAACTATTTGGCACGAGAGGAAATAAAGCACACATAAAGAGACCCACTATAATAATCTAAACATAAGCATCCTAAAAAAAAAAGATTAGGACTTAATCGAGCCTAGCTGTTTGGAACCAGCTTGTATTGAACCAGCATGCATGGTTTCACTTACAAGTTCATTTCACGTTTTTTGGCACATGAAACTTCATATCCATGTTTGTTTGACTATAGACCTATGTAAGTAAATTGTAAACTGAGCTGTCACAAGGTTAGCGGTTAAATCGCCTGTCCGGAAATTGTGGAAACTACTGTCTTACAAATTATTTGCTATAACAATTGCACAATTCGCAAACAAGATTAAGCACAGTACATTCGCTGAAATTAGTATGCCATATAATCAATGACTTGTTTGGCCACATGCAAGTTTAAGACATGTAATTCAAGACTTTAAATTCATAAATTGGTTTTCCTTCAGTCAATCTTTAAGGAATGAAAAAATTTCTGATGTTCTCAAAGCTTAGGCATAACCCAATGGAAATTGCTGGACTAATACGTACATATAAGTATACAGTAACTCGACACCCTACCATGGTATGATATATAGTATATAGGCTTAAAAGGGATCTTCACAGCATTAACTGCACTAAATAATTCAAACATGACCTATTTCATATACCAAAATATCACCTTTCAAATTGCCCTGTATCAGATCAATCACTACAAGAAGTGATAACAATGGGAAAGGACGTGACGATGTTTGTACTTACCACGCTGTTCAGATCGAGGGGAACTCTTCTGTATAAATAGAGTACAGTATGTATACAAACTTGGTCACGGTCACAAAATCCAGCTAGATATTTAAACTGTTTTCATCCTCGAATATTAGTCAAAGATAATTCTCCATAATTAACCATAGGTATAACGGTGTAAATTCTAAGCTCTGTTCCCTTGTGTAACACCTGTAGGAATGTAACTGTAAATCAAAACCAGTAGTGTGCTGGAACACAGTATACAATACATAAACGTCTGTCGTCGGTGGTCGCTGCAAAGATACTAGTAACTTTTCCCGTGCGTGCTAATGGGAGAGACTCATTCATGCCGTCAAATACCGTAGCTATATTTACATCACGTGCAGTCAAGTGCAGTGTTGCAAAGTTCCTCAATCAAGTAGTCTGTGTATACACCATATACAATTGGAAAATCAAACAATCAAAGTGTCATTTGACTGAGATGCAAATGATGAGTGATAGTTCGCGGTTAATAAATATTATTGATAAATAAACCAGACTACAACTGAGTAGTAGTTGAATGTCCTCAGCTGTCAAAGGTTAAACTCTGTACTTATCTACTGTAGTTATTAGGTGAAGGTGTACGGATCACCGGGATTTGACTAAACTTGAAAAGAGTGGTCCAACAAATTTTAGATCTTAGACAGTTTTAGATCTACAATTGTTGTGTTAAAATTATAGTATATCTTTTAGTTACCTCAGTGAGCGGCAAACAGCTTTTGTGCCGTAGGTAAGGGGGTAGGTAACTGGAATATTTGTTGAGGGATTTTTGTTATATATGAAAGGAAAAATTAAATTAATGTTGACTAAATTTCTAGCATATATCTGGAGTTGATAACGACAGGTCTGTTGATTATTTATACTGTAATCAATATCATAACAACATTTCTATGTTTTTTCCCCCCTATTAAAGGTTAATATAGTTAAGGTAACACCCACAAACTTCATCTGAAGAATCTCAGGAGACCACAGCTTGAGGGGGGGGGGGGTGTGGGGAGTGGTGGACAGGGGGAACAAAGTGTCGAGAGTTGCAACTTTTAGGGAAAATTCTAGCAAAGGCTGCTATTAGGTATGGTGCATCAATGGGGGTGGCCAAAACTGCAAGTAACTCAATGTTCAATCAAAATTTCTATGAAGAGCAAGTCATGTTCTTTTCCTGTGCGTGGATGATGTTTTGCTATAAACTGCTCCGAAAAGTGAATAACATTATAGTACATAGCTTTCAGGTCTTTACAAAGCTTTACACTGTCTTCTCTTTGACTTTTCCCCCCTCCCACCATATTTTTAATTGAATTACCCACTTCTCAAAGCCTGAGAAATTTCAAATGTACATCCAAGCTGCAAGGATTGTGCTTAGGTAAAAGACTACCAGCTCCAGCCATCACCAACCCTCCTTCCACCCTCCCCTCCATTCCCACCTTCCGAAACTTTCCCACAAACTGTTCCTCAACTTTCATTTATACCTTCATACTCTACAAAGCTGCTCATGAGATGTTTGAATGTATGTATTGTTTTAGATCCTCCTGCAAGCAGGAACTCGCAAGAAACCTCATTGGCTTATCAAAGCCGCAAGCTGACAGAAGTCAGTCTCTTAGATATAATAATCATAAATGAGACTTATATAGCGCCAAATCAGTAGACAAAAGTCACTGCTCAAGGCGCTTTACAAAGAAAAGCAAATTAATTTACAAAAGAACAAGTGAAAAAATGGGTCTTTTAAGTAAACTTTTCAAAGTAGAAAGTTTAGAGCATGTTCGAATGTGATCTGGAAAGATATCAATCATTCTCGATTGCCAATCTAAATAACCAGTGGGCAGGATCAGTCAATTAAAATTATTGCAGTAATATTCATCTATTAATAACTGTAATCAGCCAACTACCGAGTTACGACTGAGATAGTTGAGTGGGTGGGCTGAAGATTGGAGATGAAAGAGATAAGAATTATACAAAGGCAACTTAAGCAAAACGGAAATCACTTCATAACAATGTACTTATTGTTACCAGTGAATGATTCAGGTCTATTATCCCATGGCTGCAAAGGACACCTGTTTTTTTTAAGGCTAACCAGGACAATAAGGAGAGATCTCTTCTCTGTTTTTTTTTTCTGTTTAATTGTTTAATAATGGACATGAACACCCTTAATATATAATTACTATTGGGTAAATATAAAATAACAAGACCTATATCTGCAACTCAGGTCAACACTATGGTGATATCAAAAGAAATTCTTTGACATTCAGAATGAACTCTTATACCACCATAGGCCAAATATTATTTTGATGAGTGGGACAGTCCAAATTGCACCCTCCCCCCCAAACAAACCCAGACCCATATAAAAATGATGCATGAGTTTATCGTACATTTTGGCAAATAGAAACTGCACTAAGCTTTATCCACATCTTGCCAAGTATTAACAGGACTCACAGGCTAGTCAAACCCCCAATAATGGTAATTACCTACAATTGCAAAACTTTTCACATTTTTTTACACAGGACAAAAAGCAGTAAAGCAGTGGCCTTTGGAGCAAGCCTAAGCTGTGAACTGGTTTTAGCCGACGACCAACCTAAATGGCCATTAACTGCGTTAAATGGTCCGCTACTTCGTACGTGCAATAAATGAAGGAATGTTTCATTTGTGGTGAGTGTTCATGGAGCAATTCATTTCTGCTAGAAAACTTTCATTGAAAACATCTTTTAACAGTCTAATATTGCTAAATATCAGTAAATGGGGGAGTCGATTGATTAACTTACAAAGTGTGTAATGTGATTTAAAAGTAATCATAAACATGTAGTACTCATTTATTCATTTCTAGGCCAATAAAAAATAAGTTTGTTGAACATTGATATCATGCTCAGGCAAGCCCTAACACTCCAGATGAGTGTAGTAAAGTCTACCTACACTTATCACTTTCATTAGTTCAAAAATAATTTTAAAAAAGTGTCAGAATAAATAATAATACATAATAGAGATGGCCAAACATCCTGTGAAGGATTTATTTGGGTATCTACATGCCACCAGTTTATGCTTCAAGACATATTACCAAAAAAAATGGATTTTAAATATTAAGAAAAGGCCTGCATTTCCCTTACTGTAACTGACTGGATGAACATTCAGTAGTTTTAAATAAGCACTTTTATCAGATTGTACTTGAACATCACTCATCAATTTCAACTTGTACGGAAAACCACATACTGTAATAATTAACATATCACCATCACTGAGAGATTAAGCTTTGTTTGCATTTCCTGTACAGTGAGAATCTTTTTTAAATCATACACAAGGATGTATGTACAACACAAGTCTATCACAATTAAGAACCAATAAAAGGATGCATTAAAGCCCAGCTATGAGCACGATTGAATTTAAACGTCACTTAACACAGCAGATTAAACGGTTCCACACTTACCTGTTAATGGCTTCAGGCTGGCACAATTATCTTCCACAAAGATTATGTATTGACGTGTTAACAAGTTCAACAAGTCCCTAAGTGATTCTTTCAATGTCTACTGTGTGGATTACAGTGATTATAGCCACTGCGTTAGAGTGTTTAATTTCTAGATCTCTCAATGGAGCTATAATGCTCTGGCTTTGTTCACGAACGAACGTGATTCTTCCCCTCCCTGCCTGCTGATTGGTTGATCCTCAGACTAAGTGCCCAATCACAATAGGTTCCTGCCGGGAGTGTACTGATGCCGCTGGTAGAGTTTACTACTGAAACATATAATTACATTCATATACTTCAACAGAATACTTTGTGAACGTGGATGTGCTAGCCTATTATAAATAATATAAAGGCTTGCTTATTCAGTTTAATAACTTGATTCCTTGGCAGATGCAGAACAAAAAAAAATGAGGAATTTGTGCGATGGTGATGGCAGATGTGCGTGACTCAAGTATTTCATTGTGAATTAACTTCATATTGTTATGTAAATGTCTATCTTATTGAGTACAATAACCATATTCTTTTCTGTGAAGTTCACAGGTTTTCTGGAGCGAACCATTTGAATACTGATCATGTGCTAGCCTATTGAACATAATTCAAAGGCTTATTTAGTTTAATAATAACTTTTGATTCCTTGCATGAGGCAGAAGGAATTTATGTGATGGTGATGGTGTGCGTGCATGTGTGTGTGTGTATAACACTTGCTTGTAAACACAGCTGCAACTCAAAAAGTTGCATATAACAACAGTAACCAGTTGCTGAAATTATCTCACTTAATTCTCCAATTCCATAATATTTCAGTTTTCTTTAAAGAGAGGAAATGTTACCTGATGGATTTAAATACTCCCACCTGGGAACTTAAAAAAATCATTATAGCTTACATACATAATCACTCTTAACTTAATCTATTTTTAAATCGTTAAATATTGTGTTTAAGCAATTAGTTGCTCAATTATCCCATCACTTAGATTTTCCATTCCTTATTAAACAGCTGACTATTTGAATGAGGAAGTGAAGTTATAGATTTCAGGTGTAAATAATAATAGCTTATATACAGACTATGCCTGAAAGTGATATCTTGAGTTGCTTATAAGAGCTAGTGGCCATGGGTCATGCATCTCCCTCATCGTTCTGGTGTCTGAGCACATGGGCAACAGTGATGAGGCACATGTAACATGCATGTGAACACTGGATAGATTCACATGGCTCTTATATGGAGGGTCTTTTTATGTTAAATGGCCTGATCTGAACCCTGAGCTGCCATTGAATCATAAAGTAGAGAAAAGAGGTTTAACAGGAAACTGCTCATTAAAAAAACCCAGCAAATCAGAAAAAGAAGGAGAGTGAAAAAAAAGCTAAAGGGTAAAAGGAAGGGTGGCATACAAGTTATATTTGATTGATCAAAGAGAAGAGTATGTACTTAAACTTAAAAAAAACTCTGATAGTTGTAAATCATATTCACTTTACTTTCCTTTCCTTTCCAAAAGTGGGGAATGTTTATTGCTGATGCCAAATCACCTGGTGGAACATTTTTGTCAAGGTTGGTTTAATTTATTGACAGAAGGAAAATATAGGTATGATCATAAGTTGGTCAGTTTAGTGAACGGGACCAATATAAAAAAAGCGCTCAAGTGATCTTCAACTATACATACATAGTCATCCAGGAAATGAAATCTGTTTCAAATAGTTGACACTCTTGTGTTGGAAGCTTTAAACAGACTCGAGGGACACTTATTAGTTTTCACAAGTCTGTGAACTTCAAGGAGTCTACACAGGTTATCTCAAATGGCCTCAAAATTGGCCTTATTCTCTGTGATTTATACTTTAGCTACTTTGGCAGTAAGTTGTGAAACTATTTCACAGTGTACAAACAATGTCATGTTAACTCTCATTCATTAATAACAATAGGGATGGTTGGTGGCAGAGGTGATTTGCTAGCTCAAACTTGGTAAAAGAAAATGTCCATTTATCCATACATCTATGTGTCTATATTTCACATATGATGACTGTCAGGATATTGAAACATTTTAGAATAAAAATTCTATACTGTAAAACTCCTTACCAGTAATTCAATTTGTTGATGCCCCCAAGTGAGTGCTAGAAATAAGAGATGGACATCGCTGATCTTTTCTGATTCTCACTTTAAAATTTATGGCAAAAAAAATTCTTAACTCACTTGCTCTACATAAGCCAGATATATGTGGAAATTTGAAGGAATCAAAAAGCCAACTGGCACACTGGTTTTCAGACAATGTAGCTGCTTACACTGGGAAGTATAGGAGAAAAAATTTGCCAGTTAATCAACATTCAACTTATTCAGGAAGCATATAGTGCTGGTGATACAATTTTGTTTTGACATTTGACTTTTCTGACTCAACTCAAAGTAAATTCTGGCCTTTGGAGCTAAGAACACTGAATGACACAGCTCCATGGTCTGTATAGTGTGTTCCACATGACTCGGTCAGCTCGGTCACGTAATAGTGATATATTTACAGCATGTAGGAAGTACTAAATCCTACTTCCATGTTATATCACAATTAACCACATCATATTCAAATTAATTGATAATGATTTCTGTTAATCTATATGTATATATATCTGTTAATCTATATAAATATATATATTATTATGATAATTTTGATGTAATAATATTGATATAACTCAGGATATCTACACTTTATCTTTGAACTGCATGCTTCAGATAGGAAATATTAAGGAGTATAATTGCCTACATACGTGACGACTATGTTTGCATAGGTGGGATGAATATTTGAGATTAGAGATATGGGACATATATTTGATGTTAAAGGCAGTTAACAAGGATTAAGGTAACCTATGGTGTCACTAGTTCCTTTGGTTACATTAATTAGCATTATCCGTTAATTAGCTTTATCCATGCACATATGCCTCATTGACTCAACAATCATCCTATTTAAAAAATCCTCAAACTCATAGTGAATACACACATATAGTCCTATCATAAAACAATAGTCCTTGATCATGCACTAGGGGCTTACAAGAACAAGGTGCAGCCAGGCCCCATAGAAAAATATGTCGCCAGGTTACATTTTGTAGAGACCCACCCCATTCTGAAGTATGCAGAGTGAATTAGTGCATTGTATAAAGGAGAATACATTATTATAGATCCTATATTTTCTTGGCCCCCCTTAATTGACCCTGAGGACATTCTGAACCCTCTCTCTCATCATATATGTCCTTGATAAACATTAGTTAACCTTCATCCACTCTCAAATTAATTCCCCTTCCCGTAGACCAGCGGTTCTTAACCTTTTTTCGTCCCAGTTACCCCTTTTCAATCAGCCACCCTAGGGTATTTCCCCCTTCTGAAAAATATATCACAAAAAGTTTCTCCAAGATCAATTCACAGCAGAGGGAATGCCTGGGGACAATGGGATAAAGGGCATGCGCAGACTAACATATTGTTAAGGAGAGACAAAAAGGTTCCCCACTGAAGTACAAAAAGCCCTACCCCCCCTCCGGGAAATTCCCCCTCCCTCTCCCCAATTAAGAAACACTGGTTTGTACCAACTAACAATTCAACAAGTCATATAGCTAGCTAAACCACCTTTGTTAATTGTACAGTATGACATACACACTGATGCTCGATCAGCTCACTTTCAGTTTTAATCTTATCTCTCAAATCAATCAAAATTTCATATCAAAGTATGAAAGCCAACTGGCTCACTGGTTTTTAGACACTGTATCTACTGGGAAGTATGGGGGAGGGGGGAATTACCAGATAAACAGCATTCAACGTATTCAGGAAGCATAAAGTGCTGGCTATACAGTTTTGATATTTAACTTTTCTGAATCAACTCTGGTCATTGGAGCTAACAACACTGAATGACACAGCTCTGGTCTTTATAGTGTGTTCCACATGTGTTCCACATGACTCGGTCAGCTCGGTCACGTAATAGTGATATATTTACAGCATGTAGGAAGTACTAAATCCTACTTCCATGTTATATCACAA
>KN884200.1:15695-39612 GCA_000934455.1 Apostichopus parvimensis
GACCAGTGGTTCTTAACCTTTTTTCGTCCCAGTTACCCCTTTTCAATCAGCCACCCTAGGGTATTTCCCCCTTCTGAAAAATATATCACAAAAAGAGAGAATGCCCGGGGACAATGGGATGAAGGGCATGTGCAGACTAACATATTGTTAAGGAGAGACAAAAAGGTCCCCCACTGAAGTACAAAAAGTCCCCCCCCCCTGGGAAATTCCCCTCCCACTCCCCAATTAAGAAACACTGGTTCAAACCAACTAAGAATTCAACAAGTCATATAGCTAGCTAAACTACCTTTGTTAATTGTACAGTATGACATACACACTGATGCTCGATCAGCTCACTTTCAGTTTTAATCTTATCTCTCGAATCAGTCAATGTTTCATATAAAAGTAACCAGTTACTTCAATTTTCTTACTTAATTCTCCCATTCCATAATATTTCAGCTTACTGTAAAGACTAGAGGAAGTGCTACCTGATGGATTTAAATACTCCCACCTGGGAACTTAAAATCATTATAGCTAATTACATACATGATCACTCTTAACTTAATCTATTTTCAAATCGTTAAATATTGTGTTTAAGCAAGTTGCTCAATTATCCCATCACTTAGATTTTCCATTCCTTATTAAACAGCTGACTTTTTACATGAGGAAGTGAAATAGATTCCAGGTGTAAATAATCATAGCTTATATACAGACTATGTCTGAAAGTGATATCTTGAATTGCCTATAAGAGTGGCCATGGGTCATGCATCTCCCTCATGGTTCTGGTGTCTGATCACATGGGCAACAACCATGAGGCACATGTAACATGCATGTGAACACTGGATAGATTCACATGGCTCTTATATGGAGGAGGGTCTTTGATGTTAGATGGCCTGATCTCATGCCTAGTGCTGCCATGGAAAAAATTAAGGAACTTTCAGTCAAGTCTATAGCTAATTATATCAACCTGTACCTGATGCAGTGACATGTGCATGTATTTCAACAGGTGTGGGTGGGGGGTGGGGTGGGGGAGGGAAGGGGAGGGATTCAAACATTTTCCCTAACTGATATATTCATAGAAGCCTGTTCAACCTTTATGGAAGGACCAGAGGTGGTCTAATGATTTTAGAAAAGAGTGGGGTGTTGGCCCAAAGTGTCTTCAGATTGAGCATTCGTTCAAAAACACGTAGAGAATCATAATCAGAACATCTCGCCATGAATTATACGATTGTTATTAGTATGGATAAAATGCGTAGAATACTCACTCGTTATTTCTTCACGATGAATTGCCTTTTCAGTAATAACAAGTTCCATATTTTAAGCAAGCTAGACCACCTATGCTTTCACACCAAGCTTTTAAGTCGCTGTCCAGTCAGTTCGATAACCACAACACAGTGTAAATTCACAGTTACACACAAACAAACACACAATGAGCATATATAATGTTCAAGTGAAAGCTTCCTCAATTCATTAGTTATAAATTCCACTCCTTTTCGAAGTTTCCACACAATTACTCCCGGCAACCAACATTAAAAGTCTTGGAAACAGGTGAAATACCATGTATATGATTTCTGTTGCAATACGGGAATATCTTTCACAATTAATACTTCCAATTTTTCTTTTCCCATATCCCTCATAACCAAAATGTAATGATATAATATCATTCAACACTTTTGTTAAGAATGGTCATCAATCGAAGAGTTCCACTGATTGTTTTCCTTCACAGATTTACTGTTGATGAGGAAGTGTTTTCTTTGCATAAATTTAAGCTAATTCATAAACCAATCACCTGTATGTCAAGGTGCAGCCATGTACACAATGCTGCCTTTACCAATACTAGTATGGCTCTCTGTGCAGACCTTCTGGAGAAATGCTTTTCACATGGGCTACCCTGGTCAGTCACATGTAATGTACATGTTAGGCACATGTGATATGCATGTCAAGTTTGGATGGAGCAAAAGGGTTGGTCTCTGCCATATAGCCTTTCCAGTGAATAGTAGGTGTAGCTGCTACCATGCAGTCTGAAGTGCACAATCATATCTATCAGCATAACATACTAAGAATGGGAATACAGTGCAAAGAAATTTTTCTTTCCGGTCATTTTGATAAATTCCCAGACAGTTTTCCATTGTTCATTTACTTCATTTATAAAGCATACTGGTATTTATATATCTATCAATCAGTTTGGAGTTCTTATTAAGTAAGGCAAATTAGTTCATCGTAATGAATTATATGATTCTAAAGAGTGAATTTAATATGACCTCTGAGACTGTAATCAGTTGAAACTTTACAAATTTTGAGAAAATTCTGGCAACCTTGGTTCCATGTCCATGCATGCTATATTGAATTTAAGTGTCATAACAAATCTTTTATATCATTTAATATTGACTAACTTTGTCAAATATTCTGTGGAAAAGGATGGCATAATTATATATACAGGGGTAAACTGGACAGGTGCTCTGTAACACTTCAGTTAGGGTGACACAACTTCATCACTCCTTAAACTATATGGAGTGAGTTAGTGAGGAGAGGTGAGGAGAGGAGAGGAGAGGAGGAGGCAATTATTTAAAAATTTAATAATTATACAGTAGCTTACATACATAATCACTCTTAACTTAATCTATTTACAAATCGTTAAATATTGTGTTTAAGCAATTAGTTGCTCAATTATCCCATATCACTTAGATTCTCCATTCCTTATTAAACAGCTTACTGTTTGAATGAGGAAGTGAAGTTAGATTCCAGGTGTAAATAATCATAGCTTATATACAGACTATGCCTGAAAGTGATATCTTTAACTGCTAAGAGTGGCCATGGGTTATGCATCTCCCTCATGGTTCTGGTGTCTGATCACATGGACAACAACGATGAGGCACATGTAACATGCATTTGAACACTGGATAGATTCACATGGCTCTTATATGGAGGGTCTTTTATGTTAAATGGCCTGATCTCATGCCCGAGCTGCCGTGGAAAAAATTAAGGAGTTTCAGTCAAGTTTATGGCTAATTATATCAACCTGTACATGATGCAGTGACATGTGCATGGATTTCAACATGTGGGAGGGGGGGGGGGGGGGGGAGGGAAGGGGAGGGATTCAAACAGTTTCCCCAACTGATATATTTATAGGAGCCTGTTCAACCTTTATGGAAGGACCAGAGTTGGTCTAATGAGTTTAGAAAGAGTGGGGCGTTGGCCCAAAGTGTCTTATATTCACATTGAGCATTGGTTCAAAAACACGTAGAGAATCATCAGAACAGACTCGCCATGATTTATAAGAGTTTTATTAGCATGGATAAAATGCGTAGAATACTCACTCGTTATTTCTTTACGATGAAGTGCCTTTTTAGTAATAAGAAGTTCCTACTGAAGCAAGCTAGACCACCTATGCTGTCACACCAAGCTTTTAAGTCGCTGTCCTGTCTGAGTTCGATATCCACAAAACAGTGTAAGTTACTAAGTTCACAGTTATACACAAACAAACACACAATGAGCACATCTAATGTTCAAGTGAAAGCTTCCTCCGTTTATTAGTTATAAACTTCCACTCTTTTTCAAAGTTTTCACAAACAATTACTTGCGGCAATCGACATTAAAAGTCTTGGAAACAGACGAAATACCATGTCATATGGTTTCTGTTGCAATACGGGAAAACCTTCACAATTAAAAATATTTTGTATTTTTCTTTTCCCACCAGTATAATTCATTACCAAAATGTAATGACATAATATATATGTATATCAGTCAATGTTTTTGTTAAGAATGGTCATCAATAAAAGAGTCCACTGATTGTTTTCCTTCACAGCTTTACTACTGATGAGGAAGTGCTTTCTTTTGCATAAATTTAAGCTATTATAATCCAATCACCTGTATGTCACGGTGCAACCATGCACTATAATGCTGCCTTTACCCATACTAGTATGGCTCTATGCAGATCTCCTGGAGGAATGTTTGTCATATGGGCAACCCTGGTCAGTCACATGTAATGTACATGTTAGGCACATGTGATGTGCATGTCAAGTTTGGATGGAGCAAAAGGGTTGGTCTCTGCCATTTGGCCTTTCCAGTGAAAAGTAGGTGTAGCTGCTATCATGCAGTCTGAAGTGCACAATCATATCTATCAGCAAAACATACTAAGAATGGGAATCTAGTGCAAAGAAAATTTTCTCTTTGGTCGTCTTGATAAATTCCCAGACAGTTTTCCATTGTTCATTTACTTCATTTATAAAGCATACTGGTATTTATATATCTATCAATCAGTTTGGAGTTCTTATTAATTAAGGCAATTTAGTTCATCGTAGTGCATTTATATGACTCTGAAATTCTTAAAGAGTGAATTTAATAGGACCTCTGAGACTGTGATCATTTGAAACTTTCAAATTTTGAGAAAATTTTGGCAAGGTTCCATGTCCATGCATGCTATATTGAATTCAAGTGTCATAATGACTCTTTTATATCATTTAATATTGTCAAATATTGTCAAATATCCCGTGGAAAAGGATGGCATAATTATATCTACAGGGGTAAACTGGACAGGTCCTCTGTAATACTTCAGTTAGGGGTGACACAACTTCATCCCTCCTTAAACTATATGGAGTGAGTTAGTGAGGAGAGGTGAGGAAAGTAGAGGAGGAGAGGGAAGGAGAGGGGAGGAGAGGAGGGGAGAAGGGGAGGGGAGGAGGCAAATTAATTAAAAATTTAACAATTAATTAATTAAATTTAGGGACAGTTATTTGGCAAAGAGCAGATATGTCTGGCCATTTTTGGGGACTCTACATATTAGTAATTCACATGACTGTATCTTTGACAACTGAAAGTTTCACATGAAAAACAGAAAAAAGAAGAAGGGTGGAAAAACTAAAGGGTAAGAAAAAGAAAGGATATCATATAAGTTACAATTGATTTATCAAACACAGTATGTATTTACACTTAAAACAATCCCTCCTACCCCCCTGGGATGACAAATAAATCATGTCAGAATAACTTTCACTTTCCAAAGTGGGGAATTTTATTATTTATGCCAAGTCACTAGCTACCTGGTGGAACACTTTGTCAAAGTTGGTTGAAATTATTGATAGAAGGAAACAATAGGTCTTACCACAAAAGCAATTGACACACAATAGTTTAAATTAAAGGATTGTAAGGAAGTTAGATAATCCGCCCAGTGATGTGATCTAGTGGTCTGAAAAGTTTAGGAATTCTTTGGGCTGTATAACTAAATTCGGATATCCTTTCAAGTATAGCTGAGGCATTGTTTCCACCAGGATTAAAACAAACACTGACCTATGATGCAACTGTCTGGCAGGAATCTCACCCATAGTCTAATTATGTATGAATTTTAACCTAATAATCAAATTCATCACAGGTTTAGAGTTGATATCCTATGCTTGTGAAAGTTCCACGGAATTGAGTCATAGACATGCACAGGGCAAGTCAGCAAAATATCATACAGAGCTACATAGTATTGCTGTGACTAAAGAAACTTTGCATGGCCCTTAACAACTGACTGACTGACTGACTGACTAACTAACTAACCTACTATACTATATGTGATACATGTAGCTGCACTGCCAGAAACAGTGTGCAGTGTAGCTGCCATGTTTCAAAGTCAAATTGCAAACACTTTTAAGAAGTAATTTTAAATCCACACAGATCAGACAAACATGGCTTCAGACGTACAGTGATCGTGCATATCATCCTACCACTACAGAAACAGTGTGCAGTGTAGCTGCCATGTTTCAAAGTCAAATTGCAAACACTTTTAAGAAGTAATTTTAAATCCACACAGATCAGGCCGAGACAAACATGGCTCCAGACGTTATTGTGCATATCATCCTACATATCAGGGGCACAACCATACATAAAATCAGGAAAAGGTGCAGAGAGGGGAGGGGGGTGGGATTTCTACATATCAGTGGTGTAACCATATATTTAAGGCATTGAAGACTCGCCCCAAACTGCGTGCGGCCATCTGAAAAAGTTAACTTCCTGTTGCTTGCAAGTGACGTTTTGTTCATGTCGCTACAAAATGCAGACAGTAATGAACATGATACCTTAATTGTTATCTTTATCTAGACCTGAGATGTCCATTGCTGTATCGTTTATACAGTGCTGTGGGTATTGACCGCAGTTGCATGCACTGACTGTACACTAGTGTCTAATTACCGACGGTAGCAAGCTGTGTGTGTATTTTCTGGGATCGATGGTGGTGTTTAACACTTCTGTTACACCTCATTCGAAACTAGGTCAAATTACCGACATTAGACGTTTCTTTTTGCGCGAGTCTTCACACCCTTTAAATCTGGGAAAGGTGGTGTTTGACCCCCACTGGCAGAAAATATTACAGACTATCCTAGCATACAGATAATACATAAATTCAAAACAAAAAATGTATTTGCGGTACATACGACCTATAAACAGTCCAAAAATTTTCAACATTGCTTCAAAAGTTGCAAAATATAGTGTTCACCATTTTGCACATAAGCACCTTCCCTTCCCCCAAATTTCCATCAATCCCTTCCCTTTTAACCAGCTCTGGGTGGGGGGGGGGACATAACATCTTAGTCAGCCCCTCTGCAGTACAAAAATGGTGGTTGCGCAGCCCTGCTATATACACATACTGCAACTTTCCTCTCTTTATACATGATAGGGAAGGTGTAATGTGAATGCACCTCTGAGAGATTCTTTGCACTGAGATGGCTATAAACATTACAGGCTTTATAAAACAATGTTAATTATGACTTTTTTTTTTATAAGACTTAAAGTCTCAATTTGCTAAATTTACTACTTTGACCTTTCCAGCTTACTGCACCCTAAAAGCTCAGTGAAAATGACACCGTTCTATGGAATTTTTATATTAATATTCATAACTTTTATTGAGTTATCTGTTGTTAAACATTTTAACTGAATAAAATTCGCCAGATTTATTAAAAAGTTTGTAGATTCTACAAACTTCAATCAAAATTTGCAAGCCCCGTCCAACAGATCATTCGCCAATCAAATCTCTCTGTTTTCTTTATGACCATTAGGCCTATAGCCTGTGTTAGGTTCTTCTCTTGAATAGTATCTTTCTTTTGCTCTTGCCGATGTAGCTTGTGAAATTGTGTCATTTTCTTCCATTGCAATGAATAATTTGAAAATGTATTGAGATGTCCACGAGAAAATTCCTGTTAATACCTGTTAAAGTTTCAACTGGAACCAACAGGTACCTGTTCAAGACAACTGGTTTTAACAGGTATTGCGACCAAACCGGTTCATACCAGTTAATTACCTGTTGCAACAGGTAAATTACATGTAAGCTGTAACCTGTTAAACCAGTTGCTTTTACCTGTTGAAAACAACTGCTTTAACAGGTACCTGTTACACCAGTTGCATTCAACAGGTACCATGCAGTTGGTTTTAACAGGCATCTGTTAAACCAGTTGCTTTTAACAAATACAGCAACTCGTTTAACAGGTACCAGTTGCTCTGAGCAGGTACCTGTTAACCTGTAGTGAACAACAGGTACCTGTCAAGTTGAAACAGGTAAATTTTCGACTATTCCGTGTTAATTGTGAGGCCTAAGACAATTTTCTCCATTTTTGATAATCAGTACAGTTTATAGGAGGTTTAAGTTAACCTTTGATTTCAACACCATATTCAATTTCGAAACCGCAAAGCAACGGCAGCTTGCTATTTGCACAGAGTAAGCATTGCTTGGCATAGTTTTATACGATCAGTCTGACACAAATAAATTGATCTACAAAATAATTTTTGTGGAAATTTATAAGCAACTTTTAACTGTAACCCACCCGAGAAGGTCTATAGAAGAATGGAAGTATTAACCACCACCATCAGCCTACCTGTTATTCCTTAAACGTGGATGTAAAACCGTGCACTAATGTTAAATGTTAGGGCACTAGTATAATGGTTAGTGTTACGCTACGCAGTACGTGTAACCGTTGTTAGGCTGGCGTTTCGCAATACACAAGTCTCTACCATAGTGGTGTAGTTTTACCAACCAAAAGTTTGAGCGAACCCAAATTCCAAACCAAAACAATAATTGTCCGTCCAATGTTTAGAAACAAAAGCTAGCTTGCCCTTTTACCAAGGGCAACAGCTCAAATGCATGCCAAACTGAAGAGACATTCTTTGTTTTGGTATATGAATTGGCTTAATCTCTGCTGATTATGGAACCATCTTTGGGTGGTAGAAGTTCTTTTACCATTATGTTCTTTAAGCTACCTTGGTATTGCTTTACTTTCTGATTATGATTGAATGCATAACCTCACTTGAAATTTCAAGTTTGTACAATTATGTTCACTGCTGTTGGTAAGCATACTATCTATATGTTGTTGTTATAGGGTCATGGTCAGTAGATGTCTAACTCTAAAATGCTTGTCAATGCTATAACTCCAAAAGAAAGTTGCTTTAAAGCAGCATTTTGCGTCCTTTTCTATTATTTTTTCTCAACCTCACTGACTCCACTATGGATAATGACATACATAACTAGCTTATCTATTTAAGTCTTACTTCTAATGGTGGCATAAAAGTCGAAAAATTTGCAACTTTCAACTTTGTTTTTCTCCAAGATAGTTTCTGTGGGGATCTCAATAAAACTCGCCCATAATATGAATATTTAAACACTACGAACGTCATTGACGAATACGTAATACAACACCATGCTTGATTTGTGTACAGTCTATATGGCAGTTGTACCAGGGAGTTCCATAACAACTCCCTGGTTGTACCAACGCAAAGTCTTGAATCTATTTTTAGCAACGGCTCATAACTAAACCCGATTCATTTTAAACGTGGAATTTGTCGTGGACACTTTTCTCATTATCTGCAAATATCCTCAATTACTCGCTAATTAATGTTGTTGGCAGGGAAAACCTTGGCTAATATCTTAATTTGCTGTTTTGTGATTGATATATGTAAAAAACTCGATGGACATGTCAAAAAAGTAGAAAACGGCGACCAAACACAAAATGCTGCTTTAAGTCATAGTGTATATTTTGCCTGGAGGGTTTCAGAACTTTGTGATTGTCATGATTCAAGAATCCATTGTTGCTTGAACTTCAAAGTACTTCTTTCAATTAGGTGAGAAGGTTGTCCCTTTATATTTGAGACAAAAGAATGCACTTGGTTAGACTGTGATTGATAGTCCATTTAGGTTGGATACCAACAAAGATAAATATTGTGAGACATTCTAAACCCCAGGAATGTTTGAATTTAACTTCCCATGAAAGCAATTCATCCAGCAATGCAAGTTTTTTTTGTTGAAGTTTTAGGATCACACTGTTTCTGTAAATCATGATAAGTCAATTCTTAAAGTGTTCATTCACTTTGTTTCTTGCAGCACAATTGGTGGAACGTTTGAAAGAAAGCTGCAATTTACTGAGGAAGCTGAAAGGTTCAGCAAATTCATATCCGAGAACTTGGCTGACATCAATCGTAAAACAAAGAAGGCCTTAGAACATTAGTAACATATTATTTGTTTTCAATGGTTATTGCTTACCATTAAACAGTCTTCATTTTTATTCAAACTGACAGCATATTGCTGTCACTTACAAGTTTGAACTTTTCAGAGGAATTGTTCCAGACAGTTCTTTTTTCAAAGTGGGATTAAACCCATATTTATTATTTTGTTTAACAGTTATTATTTACCATTAAATGGTATTTAGTTTTTTATTCAAATCCAGGAAATGGAAAGTATGTTGCTCAGTGGCGGAGATTTCTTGTCAGAAGTGGGGGGGGGGTTGCAGGCCATTGATGAAATAAAAAGTCATAACTGCTGGCTCACTATCTAAGTGGAGCGCCACCATATGTTGGCGCGAAGTGCACAAGAATTTTTTGGCAAATATTGCCTCCCAGATTGCAGTAAATGGCACTACCATGCAGGCCTTGAAAAAGCTGCATTTAACCAGGGGCGTATGCAGGATTTTCTAACCCGGGGGGCGCGTATTACTATCTAAGCGGAGCGCCACCATTGGTTGGCGCGCAGCGTACGAGCAAATTTCTGGTTTTGGTACCCCCAGATCACCGGAAATGGCACTTCTCGGGCCTGAAACTGACCAACCATATGTACACTTTTGCCTGAGAACATTCTTCATCATATATGATGAAGAATGTTGGTTAGTGAATTTTCGAAAATTCAGACAGCTACTATAAAATTTCGTTGAAGGAAATAAAAATATACCAGATATTTCCGAAACCCAATACTACACACATCGTCAGTTTTGAGCATGGGCGCAGATCAGTCTTGGATAATGGTGGGGACGCGTGTCTGTTCTATGACACTATCTAAGCGGAGCGCGACCATGGGTTCGCGCGTAGCGTACGATTTTTGGGGGCAAATATACCTCCCAGATCGCAGGAAATAACACTTCCCAGACCTAATGATGCTCCTAAACCTCCTTAAGTTTTAGATCTCATGGCTTAGAAATTTAGTTTGGAGAAATACATGGGCGTCTGCAGAAGAAAATCAGGGGACAAATAATCCAAGTAGACTTTTGTATATATACGATGGGTCTGGGGTCCTCTCCCAGAAAACAAATATAGACTGCCGCAAATGCGATTTCCGTCCTATATTTAACAACTGTGGATAAAATACAATAAAATGAGAACTGCTGCATGTCATTTGCACAATGCTGGATCAAACTGCGCCAAAGTTCAATACAGGGGAACTTGAAATGCAGCTATTGGTCAAGACAAATTGGTGGGGACACGGTATATCATGTCCCCACTACTGTGAAAGTTGGTGGGGAAGCGTCCCGCTGTCCTCACCAGGATCTGCGCCCATGGTTTGGAGGCTGTTTATCGTGGAACGCCATTTTCATGCTCACTGATATGATGTGATATCTGCTGTTTGCTTTACAAATTCGAATAATTTTGTCACTGTTCCTCTTTCTCTTCCCGTTTTCTTGCCGTATTTTCTACTCCATCCTTTTCTCCTTTTCTCTCTTTCTTCTTTTTCTTTTTCTTCCTTCACCTCGTTGAAGTTGGCAAGTGTATACAGTTCCAAAGCTATTCAACAGCAACAACACGTTATTTTGTGTATGTCTGTTGTGGGGTGAAGTTAGCGCTATGAGCTACAAGTTCCAATGCGCAAGGTGGGGGAAAGGGGCTAGAAATAATGTATGGGTCAATTCTAACTCGGTTTTCGGTCGTTAATTGTTGATGTAGCCTACCAGGTAAAAGGTTGAAATGACTTTAACAATTTCAAATTTAATAATTTGATTTATTATGCCATTTGGAGCACATAACATAGGCTATAACAGAACATTACAGGCAAAAACTAGGGGGGGTTGATTGTGTGGGCCAACCCCCCCTCTTCAAAAAGTGGGGGGGGTTAAAACCCCCCAACCCCCCCTGTTTCTCCGCCCATGATGTTGCTGTCACTTACAACTTAACTTTTCAATGGATTTCTTCTGGACAGTTTTTCCTTGAAAGTGGGTTTAACCAACACTATTATAGACTGATGTTGACTTTTACTTGGCAAAGTCATATTTCCACTGTTGCCTTTTTTTTTGAAAGAAATAACATTTCTAGTAATCAGTATGTACAAATGCCATTAAACAGTATTCAGATTTGTATTCAAACTCCAGAAATAGACAGTATATTGTCGTCACATATGAGTCCCAGTTTACCTATGCATTAACTTTTATTTTGATATACTGATTGAAAAAAAACAAACCTTTATATTGTTTTAGCAGATAGAAGTTCCTTTCTTACTTGCCACAGCAATACATGAAATCATTGTTTTCAAGAACATATTTAGTCGGTATTTCATAATATATGTATTTTTTTATTGCGTAATATGAAAGGGTTTACTTCAGAAGTTAACTTTCTTGTTAAACTCCAAATTTATGTTTTCTTTATCATTGCCCTCAACTTTGCATTATTGTGCAGTACTATACTTTTGCCATATTCGATCCATTAACTTGTCTTAACTTTGTTGGAATAAAATGATATTTTCAGATTTTTGTTAACAGTGATTTTTACTCCATCTGTTGAAAGTTTTCCATCGCCTTTACTTGCTTGTTAAGTGTTGGACCTACATCATTTGCAACTGTAAAGAGTAATTTTAAACCTATTGGAACTCGTCGCCACCTGTTTTCACCAGATAAACTTGTTCAAAGCAATTGAACCTGTGGAAAATCCTAGTTAGTTGTTACTAGCTAAAAACCAGTTGAAACCTTTTAAAACAGTTCCTGTTAAAACATGTAATACATGTAAACATGTAATACCAGTTAAGACCAGTTGAAAACAGTTAGAACCAGTTAAACCTGTTACCCCTGTTGAAAACAATTAAAACCTGTTAATTCAGTATGTTATTACCAGTTAAAAGCTGTTGCGCCTTTTGAAAACAGTTGAAACCTGTTAATACCATTTAATACCTGCTAATACCAGTTAATATGTTATTACCTATCACCAAATACCAGTTGCAACAGGTACCTGTTAAAACCAGTTCAACAGGTATTAACTGGAATTTTCACCTGGGATATACATACTTTAAGACGTTACCTAGACATACTGCAGAGTCGTGATAGTCAAATGATACAAATGAAGTGCCAAATAAACAAGGCATTTGACCTTTGACTTGTTCAGGTCATACAACCATGGTTACAGGCTTGAGTGCATTGCTCTCTATATTGTAATAGCAATAAATGGCATGACTTCTCATGTTGTCTCAATGTGGTACAATATAGCTCATTGTAGCAATGAGCTACAATATAGCATATGAATGTCCGTCTGCCTGTGCTATATACATACTTGTGCATGCATGCACCCCTTCCCCCCCTCCCCCCACCCACACCCCTGAAACTTCAATGTGGATCGAGGCCGTTCTGTTAAAGTAATGCAATTAGTATATACGAATTAATTACTGTGATATGCCTGCAGTAATACTCTTACATGATGTGTAAAGTATATAACCTGACTGAAATATTCCATAATTGTCTATACAGCTATGACCTCATCAAATCTTAGATTGATTCATATTTCATAGCCATGTTCAGAATCTCAAATGTTATTTTTTAACACTGCTATTTGACATTTGTTTGGCAGTCAATTTCAGCAGTTGTTAGCAGCATCTGAAAACCAGGTCCATGTTATATATGTGTATGTTGAAAAAAAAGAAGATAAATATTTGCTGTAAAAAGTAGCTGTGAAAATATTTATCATTAATGATCAATCCAAAATTTTCTAGAGAAAACAAAAAAAGATAAGATCATTATATTCAAGGGCGTAGGAACCGAGGAGGCTGGGGGGTGCCAGCCCCCCAGTGATAAATATGGGGGGGCGGAAGTATCATTCCGCCCCCCGCTTCGCAAGTCGGAAAACCCCCTTTTCATTTCTATATCCTGTATATCAGGGAGTGATCGAGTCTAATATAACACTCAAAAATTAAAATAATATGTCATGATTTTTTCCAATCTTATTCTCAACATGGTGATGACTTGTTTGTGCGATTGTGGATAATCTGCAGTAAGGAACTAACTGCCCTTGGTGCTCAGAACATTTTGGCAGAAAAAAATCTCATTTGGAGCACCAAATTGCATCGAAGGCCAGGTGAAAATGCAAAATTATTTACAAAATGGAGTGGGTGTTGAAGTGTGCTATATTGCACCAAATTGCATCTGAGGCCACCTGGAAATGCAAAAGACTTCCAGGGGACACCCCCTCCCCTTAGACCCCTCTACCAGGCCGGCCATCAGTCTTCACCCCCCCCCACTCAAAAGTAACTTCCTATGCCACTGATTATATTCATATACCTTTTGACCCATATAGTCTTTACAATGGAGAATATAATGTACAACAAACCCTGGTATGAAAGTCATATGCTTCCGCAGAGTATAAGTTCCATTTGGAAAAAATTGATGTGTCATTCTTCCTCTTAGAGAAATTGACATTGGGTGTGTCACGGTATTAAAGATGTCCTCTAAGTGACCTATGATAGACAAAGTGTAGCAGACCATATATCAATTAATTTTGGCACTGAGCCACCATTTCTGGAAGAAATGTTGGCATCATGCTAGAGGACACATTTTTTCCCGCCTTTTTATCTGAAATTCTTTTTGAAAGGATCTATGCTGGAATGAATTCCTTACTGTGATGATGTAACAAACACACAAACTACTATCTCTCCATGCAAACGGATAGATGCTACTCGGATTGTGTACGAAAATGTTGTGATGCAAATAATCCATGGAATTTTTTGATAACCTTTTTTTAAATTTTTTTTTGTTTTTATTTTAATATTTCACTCTGGAAGGATCAATCTTATTTATGGTAGTGTCAATCCAGTGGTTTATAGACAAAATTGTGTGATGCTTACAGTTAATGTATTTCTGACACCCTCATATCTTATGTCGTTTTAGTTGCGGGCTGGTGGTATTTATTTCCTTGTTCATGCTAATTACGTTTGTCTAGTAAACATCTACATCTAACAGTCTTTGGTGCACCTGGCAACTTAAAAGCCAATCTATGCTTTGCTGAAAGGCTAAAGTTTAATATCCATTCTTTTCTCACTTAAGCTGGTGAGACCTAAAGATTGACACAAATTGATCGAAAGTTCAAATTTGCACATATTTACAAACACAAAGGCAAATTCAATATTGTTTGCAAATGTTGACTTAATGGTAGTATCATTGCAAGACGCATACCAATAAAGGAATTACACTAATGGCCAAGTTATTACACATACATTATATTGATATCAGTTCTGCCAAACAGATAAAGAAAAAAAAAGAAGAAGAAAATAGGAAGAGAAAACAATTGATTTGGTATGTTTTACAATATGAGAAAGGGAATTATACTGGATTGATAATTAGGTAATGTTGAAACTATTTTACAAGCATCAAATCTGGGATTGATTCATAGTTCATAGCCATGTTCAGAATCTCAAATGTTATTATTTAATACAGCTATTTGAATTTTTTTTGGCAGTCAATTTCAGCAATTGCTAGCAGCATCTGAAAACTAAGTTCACATTATATGTGTTTGTTGAAAAAAAAATGATAAATATTTGCTGTAAAAAGTAGCTGTGAAAATAATTATCATTAATGATAATTATGAACAAGGAAGTAATGAACAAGGAAGTAAGTACCACCAGCCATTAACTTACTTCCTTGTTCATGTGGGCTAATTATGTTTGTCTAGTAAACACCTACATTTAATAGTCTTTCATGCACCTGGCAACTTAAAGCCAATCTATGCTTAATGAAAGGCTTAAGTTTAATATCCATTCTTTTCTCACTTAAGCTGATGAGACCTAAAGATTGACACAAATTGATCGAAAGTTCAAATTTGCACATATTTACACACACAAAGGCAAATTCAATATTGTTAGCAAATGTTGACTAAGACACATACCAATTATGGAATTACATGAATGGCAAAGTTATTACACATACATTATATTGATATCAGCTCTGCCAAACAGTTAAAGAAAAAACAAACAAAGAAAATAGGAAGGAGAAAACAATTGATTTGGTATGTTTTACAATATGAGAAAGTGAATTATACTGGATTGATAATTTATTAATATTGAAACTATTTTACAGGCATATATACGTAAATGCCCGAATAATGGAAAACTGACAGGGACATTTAAGACAATGGAAAAAAGCAGAGAAATTTATGGATAGAACGATTGGTGGCAATCCTCATGGAGCCATATCTTTGCTGGAGGCACTAGTCAGAAGCCACAGTACCTTGCATACCGTGTATTCAGGGATCATAATGTGTATTCAGGGATCATGTATGCAGGGATCATGCTGTGTATTCAGGGATCATGCCGTGTATGCAGGGATCATACCAGGTATTCAGGGATCATACCGTGTATTCAGGGATCATACCGTGTATTCAGGGATCATGCCCTGGTGGATATTTTTAATTAAAGTGCAGACTTCATGAAAGGATGATAAACTTTGAGATAAATGATAACAAAATATTTAGACTAAACTTGGATACATGGTTGCCATGGAGATCAATTACCAAAGATTCCCATCATTTCAATGATTTTTATAACAGTAGTAATGAACAGTAAGAAGTCAAGAATCACATCTTCTACATTGAAAGATGCGTCATTTCGCGGCAAAAATTTTAGTTTTGGATGTGCAGAAAACGACTGGCAATGAAAATTGTAGAACCTGGTGTTTTAGACTGCCCTCAGACTGTAGCTGTTGACTCGAGGTATTATGCAGGCTGATTATAATCCAATTTGTGTACGATCAAATGTTTTGGAAAGAAACAATAAGGAGCTGATCGTTGGCAACAAGTTAGTCTCAAAGTGAGCTTTTTCCGTTGTATATATCCCATCTAAATAACACATTCCTGGTATATTGTAGTGCAATAGGTATATGGTGCTGCCTACATTATATCGGCAAATTTCATTACAGATTTGGTGCTACAAAACTAAGATCTAAGACCCTACTGCAAAAATTAGACCCTACTGCAAATCTAAGATCCCACCAACTGCAAAACGAAGACCCTACTGCAAATCTAAGACCCTACCAACTGCAAAACTAAAACCCTACCAACTGCAAAACTCAGACCCAACTGCAAAACTAAGACCCTACCCACTGCAAAACTAAAACCCTACCAACTGCAAAACTAAGACCCAACTGCAAAACTAAGACCCTACCAACTGCAAAACTAAGACCCTACTGCAAAACCAAAACCCCACCAACTGCAATGGTTAGGATTATATTACTTCCAACTGCAAAGGTGAGGACATTACTTCCAAGTCCTTCTCATCTCAATGTGCAATGAATTTGTCATAATGATCAGCTCAATGGAAGCTGTGTGGCAGTTTGACCAATAACAGTTATTAATCCTGAAATTGATATTTTCAAGGAGGTCTATATATGGGGATGCCCTAGACATTTTCCCTCACACTAAATTTAGCTGTTTTGGCAATGGCTACGCTAATTGAATAACATTGTATCCAGTATGGAAAAAGATTCAAGAAAGCCTTAATGTAAGCCTGCTGAATACATAGCCTGTTATTAATTAACTCTTGCAATTAATATTAGTGCTGCTTAACCGTTACAGAAAGTCCTGTGGACACAGGACGTTAAGAAACCAAACAGCTGAAAACCTCCGATAAACCCTGAAAACCTGATTTACTTTTAAAACCTATTGTCATTTATATCTCCTGAATTTTGTGTGATGCATAATTTTCAATGATTAATAAGTTTCCTTGTTTCTTGAGTTGGATTATAATCACAGGTTTTCCGACGTTTAGAGAGACAAATTATCACAGCTGTATAGTCATTATTACATGTTTAGACAAATGTGAAAAACAATGCTTCAAAGCAAGTGGATTTACCTGTGAAATTTGTTCCACAAAAGAAATGTTTGTCCACTCATCTTTATCTGTGCTTCCTGCTTGGTTTTGCTCATGATCACAGCTGCAGATCACAAGGGGAATTAAATTGACACAGGTGTTTTGCAATGCTGTATCCCAATAATAGAATACACAGACATATCATAGAAAATCTGCCATTTTCTTTTGCTTTCTTTTGGGTTTCAGTCAAGATCAAGGGTTATCACAGGTGAATAAAGTCTCAATATGTGTTTGCCAAATTTTAACTTTTACCTTTCCAGCTTACTGCCCTTAAAGCTCAGTGAGAATAACACCGTTTTATGCAATTTTCATATTAATAATCATTATTTTTATTGAGTTATCTGTCGTTAAACATTTTTAGCTGAATAACATTCGCCACAATTTTTAACAAGTCCTTAGATTCTACAAACTTCACTCAAATTTTGCAAACACAGAACAGATCTTGCACCAATCAAATCTCTTTGTTTACAATCAAAGTTTTGTTTACGACCGTTAGGTATAGGACTTATGAATGGACGATACAAGTATATATATATAGGGTACATTTTGTGTAATGAACATGCTGATATGGGAGGTTGCAGTGATTTTACCGTAAATCGTTCGCACCATAAGGGCAACAAAAATTAAATTTCTTTCTTTCGATTGCGACAGCTTTTCTCCATTAAACCCACCTGGTCAGATTGCATTTAGAATAAGAAACATTGAATCTGCTTCGGAAGTTTGTTTTCCGAAATTCATCAGCAAACACTTATTGAGACTTCAATAACCACAGGGTTGATTTGTAATGGCATATCCTAATCATAGAATAAACAGACATATATCATAGAAAATCTACCACTTTATTTTGCTTTTTTGGGGGCAAATTCACTCAAGATCAAGGATGCGGATCACAGGTGGTGGTTCATAACTGAACCACAGGGTTGATTTGTAATGGTATATCCCAATAATCAAATAGACAGACATATCATAGAAAATTTACCACTTTCTTTTGCTTCTTTTGGGGGGTAAATTCACTCAAGATCAAGGGTCAGTTTAATAGTTGGTGATAAATAACCATAGGGTAGTTTTTGTTTGTAAATTAGATATATCCCAATAATAGCAAAATACAGACCAGTTTAATAGTTGGTGATAAATAACCATAGGGTAGTTTTTGTTTGTAAATTAGATATATCCCAATAATAGCAAAATACAGACATATCATAAAAAATCTACCACTTTCTATGGGTAAATTCACTCAAGATCAAAGGTGTTCACAGGCGGTAGTTAATATGTACACACAGTATTTTTCTGGTCAAGATATACCCCAATAATAGAATGCACAGACATATTATAGAAAATCTACCACAATAATCTCGGGTTTGCACTACACATGCACATTTATCAATTGATGCTTTTTAAGTTTAAAGTTCAAACTCATAGTTATTGTTATGTAAGCTGTATTTATGACAAAATCCCCACATGTTTGTACTAGTGTATCCATAGGCATATGGTGGGAAATTTAATAAAACATCAGTCCAGAGAGCTCTTCCAGATGAAATACCTACCTACGACAAGTGCAAAATTACCTACGACAATTGGGACACACCTTCTAAAGAACTACATTCCATAGTGCTCTGTAATACAAAGTTGTTTTTCATAGTTAACTATCAAAAACTCACTTTATTCATCGCAGGTTTTTCTTATTTTGTCGACGATTTTGTCAAACACTGACAACAGTGGTACAACCGGAAAGGAAGTTGTCAACAAAAAAAGTAAGATTGCAAGTCATGCTTGAACTCTATAATTAGCCACAATGCTTCCCAAAAAATTTATCAAAGGAGGAAGTACTAAGTATTGATTCTTTTTGGTGTTAAACAAATTCATCTCTCTAGACCCTTAAAACCAATTAAACATAACATATAACAAGCCGTTTTGAAGATTCAAGAGTCGTCCTAATCACAATGTATCGCAAGGTTTAAAATTTTAGCATTACAAAACACACAAAAAAAGTATGGCAATTATACTCACTATAATCACCTTATAAATGCTGCGTAATTTGAATACTTATGTAACTGTTACAGGCAAACCAGAGGTTCAAGTAATGGATATTCATTTCCGGTTGTTACAGTTCCAGGAAGGACTCTGCATGAGTATGCTTCACACATCGGCGATTCTTGTGAAAGCCAACAAGTGAACTTCGAGAGTGACTATAGCATTTCGGAGTCAAAGGGTGTGAAGACTCGCGCAAAAAGAAACGTCTAATGCGGGTAATCTGACGTAGTTTTGAATGAGGCGTAACAGAAGTGTTAAACACCACCATCGATCCCAGAAAATACACACACAGCTTGCTACCGTCGGTAATTAGACACTAGTGTACAGTCAATACATACAGCTACAGTAAATACCCACAACACAGTGTACATATAATAGCAGAGATGGACATCTCAGGTCTAGATAAAAGATAACAAAGTATCACGTTTCATTACTGTCTGCATTTTGTAGCGACAAGAAGAAAATGTCATTTGCAAGCAACGGAAATTTAACTTTTTCAGAGCACGGCACGCGGTTAGGGGCGAGTCTTCAATGCCTTTAAACAAGTGATATGTGACATTCCTAGAGTTGCTTTCTGTATATATAGCCTACATGGTGAAATGGAAATCTTCCAGAAACGATTATGTTGTAAAGTGCATCATTAATAATAATAATAATAATAATTTATTCTTATATATCGCTTTGCATCAAAGAATGATCTCAAAGCACTTCACAAAATGGCCTAAAATATTACAACTTAAAATTATTACAGCTTAAAAATATTACAACCTAAAAATATTGCATACTAAAAATTAATAACGAAATAAGCGAAAATATATTCTGATAAGATCAGAGAGAGAGAGAGAGAGAGACAGAGATTTGTCTTGGAGTTAAAAGAGACTTTGGTTGTTTGCACTTTGATATCTTTGGCCTTTCAGCCTCAGAGAAGTATGTATTATTAAAGGATTATAAACTCCAAAGAAACTTGACTGACATTGCAAAATCCAGTGGCTGGGTATGGATAATAGGCTGTGTGGAAGGGTACCAGCAATTAAGCAAATTAGAGGTGTACCAGCAATTAAGCAAATTAATGGGGACTACAATTGAAAGGTGGCTAGGCTTACTTGAGGTAATTGTCATATATGGGAACAACACGGTAGGGTTGTTGCAAGATATATATCAATAGCCTCTTACTACTGACTTATTTTAAGGGAAAAAGGTGTCAAATTAGGAATAATTATGCCAAGTAATTTATTGTAACTGTAGAACTTCCTGAGTGTAACTTATACTAATTCAGTCTGGTTCTTACTTCCTCACAATCACAATGTTCATTTATATGCTACAGCTATAAACAGGCATATCATCAGGAAAACTGGCAGACACTGCATGTATGGGAATTGCAATACGTCAGAAAGGGTAGTGGTAGTGGTAGTGGAGTGGAGTGGTAGTGGAGTTATTACATGCATGACATGATCATAAACGTATTGATGAAAAAGTAACCACAGATATAATCTATCATTTTTACGCCACAGAAATAAGACTAGTTGGGTGTCCACTTCCTATCCATTTTCAAATCCTTCCTTTTTTCTTTCCCTTTATACTCATACTCTTCCTCACTATCATATCCTCTCATGCACCCCTCTCCATCCTCTTTCTCTTCCCTGTCCCTCCCATCCTCCTCTGTAATTTTATTTCCCTGTTTCTAAGTTCTTTCCTGGGTCCTCCCCTCTTTGACATCTGTTTCCTTTGCCGCCTAGATCTACGGAGAAGTAAGCTAGCAGTAAAACCAAGTGACACACACCTCTTCCTCCTCTCTGTACTTAACAAAAGTGCTACGAATTTCAACAGACTCAAGGTACCTAACAAACCACCAGTGAGAAGGAGAATATAACTATCTATATATATATATTACATTGAAACTGATAAATGGTTAGTAAGGAAATAGGTCTATGGTGATGCAAACCAACAAAGGTTAGTAGATCAGATTCTATAGAAGAGACAGGAACAGTAAGAGACGGCAAAATAAAGTTTCCAACTGAATGCAACAGTCTAAGCATGATAGGTGAACTGTTATCCAAGACCTACAATAGCTGTTATAACTTAATAATGCCCATATCATAATAATACTTTACCAATGTTCTGCTTTATACCCAGCCTGGACTGAGCTCAACCTTGCAGCAGGTTGTCGACTGCATTCAGTAAGGGCCGGTGTTTGTTCTTTACAAATATTTATTCAACTAGGCCAAAAATATATATAAATTCTTATTTACCCCATGCCATATTAAGAGTATTAAACTGATTGTATCTATTACCTGTTAATCACAGACCTAACCGCAGTAGTACACAAGGAAGCTATTTGTGAACTATTACGTCAACTCCTGGTTCCCTATGAACAAACTACAAAGGCATGACTCCGCCTTAATCAGGATTGGTGGAACTTAGAAATGCACTGTTGCTATGCATGCATTTAGCCAATAGACACACAGAGATTTCTCTAAATAGGCCTAATGTTATCAAAGACAGTTAACTGTAATAGTCACATATCCAAGAATATAGATTTAGTCAATAGAATTGATTAATCTACACTATTTATAGAACAAGCTCCAGAATTTCACTAAGTTTCACTTAATTCCCGCCACACTGAGAATTGACTTTTTAATCATGCTTTTGCAAGAACAAATGTTTTAAAAATGAATTTTTTGAACCAATTTCCTAGGATTTGGTATGAACTTCCCCCTGAGACCAGGAATTTGCTCTTGTGTGGTTCCTACCAGTCATTTGTGCGCAATATTAAGAAACATATCACATGTGTAATTTGTCAATTTTAATTCTTATATTTCTTATGGTTTATTTGTGAATATTATATATTTATTTTAATTCTAAGTCTCTTATTGTAAGGGTGTACAGGTCTTCGGGTTACAGGAATTTGGTTTCCTTTTGTACATCCTGATCCGCTTTGTGTTTTCATACGTTGTTGTTTGTATACTGTTTTTGTGATTGGATCAAATATATAATGAAATAATGAAATGAAAAGTTAGCTTTTACCAGTCAGGTGTGACCAAAAACATATGCTCTCATATAATTATTTAATGAATGATTCTGTCATATTAATATTTCCGGTGCAATTGTGTACAGTACTATAGTTACCTCACGGATTGAAGTCATCGCATGTTAATGACTGCATTTTTTTTTTTAAAAAAGGACACACATACAGACAAATTTTATCACATGCACTGTAACCGTAATCTTTAATAAGCTTTTATACGGCAGAATGAATGATTACGATTCTTGTGAAGGACTAACTCATGGCCAGACAGCTATAAACAAAACTCCCTCGGTTTGGTAGGCATCTTAGCTTAAAAGTGTTTGTTTGAGGTATAATAATTAAAGGTAGTATTGTTGAAAGGGTTAGTAGTTACAATTATTTAGGTATTATATTTGATGATAAATTTAAATAGGGTGAACACATAGATTATGTTGTAAAACGGCTAAAACCAAGATTATACTGCTTACATAAGCTGAATTCTTTTAATATAAATCCAGATATTCTCGCCATCTTCTATAACTTCATTATCTGTAGTGTTTGGAGCTATTGTATTACTTGCTGGGGAGGTAATGAGGGAAGTACCAGCATAAAGGTTCTGGATGTTGTTATGAAACGTGCTGGTAAAATTATTAGGAAAAGTCGGCCGTCATTGGCCTCGTAGCGATAGACTGAAATTGCTGACGTCACACACAAACGTTTATAGGCACTGCCATTAGTGTTCACAACAAGAACTTCACAAGGTAGGGGGGGGGGAGGGGGTGGCCCTTCCACTTAGTTGCGCTGTTGGAGCTAGTTAGTGCATATTTTGTTCAGACTGCACATAACTGTTTGTATATTATCAATGTTTTTGTTGTATTTTGTTTCATTCATTGTATCAATGTTCTTTGTATTTTGTATCATTCATTGTATTGCTCACCGCAGATACGTAATTTCCTTCTGGGATTCAATAAGGTTGACTTATTTACTTACTTACTTATTATGCAGTTCAAACAGGAAATCTCTGATGATGATAGTAGTGAAACTCTTTATTTGAAATGATACTTCCTTTTGAAGTGAATTTTAAGTAATTATTACACTGACAACAATCATGGTGTCATCATTATCAACTTCATTTTAACAGCTAATGTTAGATTCTAGGCATTTGCAACATCCAGTTTTCCTACAAGGCAGAATAAATTATATGGTTGATGTAGTCAAGTTCAATGAGATTAACATACCATATTTAAATGCCATTGTTTGAATATCTGCAGGATTTGATAAAACTAATCCTGGATTAAACTGGTAACAATATTATGGCCCTAGCTGTTCAAGTGACAAAGAAATGATATATAGATAAGTGAATCAATAAAATCAACATAATGAACTTTTAAGTTTGTAGAGAATTTTTTTCTTCTGCTGGCTGGATAAAAACCAGGGGCAGATGCATTACTTTATAATATAGAATAGAACCATTTTGTTAATTCTTCTGTCAATATATTAGTTGTAAAGAGAATGGGGTGCTTGAAGGCTGGGCACTCCTCCCCCCCCCGACCCACTGGATCCAATTC
>KN884200.1:39662-52009 GCA_000934455.1 Apostichopus parvimensis
TTTGTTAATTCTTCTGTCAATATATTAGTTGTAAAGAGAATGGGGTGCTTGAAGGCTGGGCACTCCTCCCCCCCCCGACCCACTGGATCCAATTCTAAATGCTAAATGTGCAAAAACTTTACGCGATCTTTATTAAAGCAATCAAGCGTCAGTTTATATCCCTTCTGTGGCGATATAACAATCAAACTTTCGTCATATAAATATCTGACTTACAAAACACATGTTTGCGTCAGGAAGTATTTTTTTATCGACACAGCTAGCTGTTTAATCTTGTGACAAGAACGTTGTCAATGAAGAAGGTAAATACTCATACAGCGATAAAACTAATATGTTATCTTATTGGTACAGTGTATTTATGATAACTACAGTATAGGCTTCATACTAGAGAGCAAAGATTGAAAATCTAAACCAGAAAATAATTGAGCTATAAGATATTGCAGTGGCTCTTAAAACACTTACCTATATTATACATTATTGACTGTTTGATTAGCTGGTGAGGACGCAATGATAACATAGTGAGATGGATCCGTGAAATGAATCAATAGAATTTCACACCAGTTATTATAACAAGACAGGGGATGAAACGGTATCGAATGATATATCGGATGACTTCTGTCAACCAATAAAAATTAAGGCATGGTAACAGGTCAAAGGTGGAGTATTTAGCAAATAGGGTTGTTGAATGATTATGGTCATCACATATAGATAGCATACACTAATGGATACATTTGACAACACACATAGATAGGCTATACACTAATGTATAGCATGGTGGGCTCATAATTGACGCACTTAAGGATTTGATTGACGATGTCTATCAACGAAAAATCCAAATCACTCAACTGCATGCATTTTTCATAAGTGTTGTTCCTCAGAAATGTAATGATCTCAAAATATTTATTGTTCTGTGCCTATGCAACTTACAATTGAGAAGAATTTGACCACAAAATGTCTGCTGTGTCAAGTTCTTTCATACCCCTAAATTGACACATTCGTCGATAAGCTAACTGTAATGTAGGCCTTAGTATAGGCTACATCCATTGACTTTAGATGCTGTTTGCTATGCTTTGAACCTCTAAGCTCAGACAGGTCAGGTCTCAGAGAGTAGTGTTATCATACTGAGGTAATTTTGGTTATTTTTAGGGAGTAAGATTTCCAAATGTCCAAAAAATGTGCAAAACTGGGGGGAGGGTGTTAAAAGCTTAAGAAAAAAACACAATTTGATCAGCATATACCTGAAATGGATTCAAACTCATAAAATATGTAACTCTGCATGACTGCTAAAAGTTTAGGTGGCCTGCTGTATCGTTGCTAGTAATATTTGAATGTTGCTTCAATTACGAGGGTGCGTCAATTATGGAGCCTTGACTATATATATTGTAACACATATAGATAGGCTATACACTAATGTATATATCAAAACAAATATAGATAGGTTAAACACTAATGTATACATATGGTAACACATATAGATAGGCTATACTACACTAATGTATACATGGTAACACATATAGATAGGTTAAACACTAATGTATACATATGGTAACACATATAGATAGGTTATACACTAATGCATACATATGGCAATACATATAGATAGGCTATACACTAATGTATACATATGGCCATGGGCGGCGATCATGGGGGGGGACGGAGGGGACATGTCCCCCCAATATTTAGGTGGGGGATAAAGTATCTAATATCCCCCCCAATATTTGGTGGCATAGGTTTTTTTTGTGGCTATAATTGAAAATCATGTGTGAGATTATTTATCCAAATCATATTTGGCGGTGGCTTAAACGTCATCCAACACATGCTGCATGAGGTAAATGACTCTTCGTGGTCGTTTCTGTGACCTGTGACAGTCTAGCAAGTTGTCACTCATGACTATTATCATAATGTATGTACATGTACATCTCTTGTGTATGAGTGTAAGTACGTACAATCATTATGATCCACATTGATATGGGTTCACTGGGTTTCCATTTGGCCTGTTTTTTACAAGATTTCTAACTGCAGGCGCGAAGCCAAGGGGGGGGGGGGGCAAAGGGGAGATGTTAGATGTAAACTACCACAGTAACTCTAATAAATATAATATATATAAACGTATAAACGTACATATATATAATGTATATGTATATATATAAACGTACATATCATCAGGAAAACTGGCAGACACTGTATGTATGGGAACTGCAATGCGTAAGAAAGGGCGAAGTGGTAGCGGAGTTATTACATGCATGACATGATCATAAACGTATTGATGAAAAAGTAACAAGAGATATAATCTATCATATTAATGCGGCAGAAAGAAGACTTTGGATGTCCACCAATTCCTATCCATTTTCATATCCTTCCTTCTTTCTTTCCCTTTATACTCATACTCTTCCTCACTATCATATCCTCTCATGCACCCCTCTCCATCCTCTTTCTCTTCCCTGTCCCTCCCATCCCCCTCTTCATTCCTGGGTCCTCCCCATCTTTGACATCGAGATGGTAATAGTAGTAAGTATTAAGTAGTGAAGAAAGTAATAGCTATCGGTAAACCAAGTGACACACACCTCTTCCTCTCTGTACTAAACAAAAGTGCTACGAATTTCAACAGACTCAAGGTACCTAACAAACCACCAGTGAGAAGGAGAATATAACTATCTATATATATATTACATTGAAACTGATAAATGGTTAGTAAGGAAATAAGTCTATGGTGATGCAAACCAACAAAGGTTGGTAGATCAGTTTCTATAGAAGAGACAGGAACAGTAAGAGACAGGCAAAAATAAAAAGTTTCCACTGAATGCAACAGTCTAAGCATGATAGGTGAACTGTTATCCAAGACGTACAATAGCTGTTATAACTTAATAATGCCCATATCATAATAATACTTTACCAATGTTCTGCTTTATACCCAGCCTGGACTGAGCTCAACCTTGCAGCAGGTTGTCGACTGCATTCAGTAAGGGCCAATGTTTGTTCTTTACAAATATTTATTCAACTAGGCAAAAACATATATATTCTTATTCACGCCATGTCATATTAAGAGTATTAAACTGATTGTAGCAATAAGCTGTTTATCACAGACCTAACCGCAGTAGTACACAAGGAAGCTATTTGTGAACTATGACGTCAACTACTGGTTCCCTATGAACTACTACAAAGGCATGACTCCGCCTTAATCAGGATTGGTGGAACTTAGAAATCACTGTTGCTATGCATGGATTTAGCCAATAGACACACAGAGATTTCTCTAAATAGGCCTAATGTTATCAAGGACAGTTAACTGTAATAGTCACATGAATATAGATTTAGTCAATAGAATTGATTAATCTACACTTTTTATAGAACAAGCTCCAGAATTTCACTAAGTTTCACTAAATTCCCGCCACACTGAGAATTTACTTTTTAATCATGCTTTTGCAAGAACAAATGTTTTAAAAATGAATTTTTTGAACCAATTTCCTAGGATTTGGTATGAACTTCCCCCTGAGACCAGGAATTTGCTCTTGTGTGGTTCCTACCAGTCATTTGTGTGCAATATTAAGGAACATATCACATGTGTAATTTGTCTATTTTAATTCTTATATTTCTTATTTCTTTATTTGTGAATATTATATATTTATTTTAGTTCTAAGTCTCTTATTGTAAGGGTGTACAGGTCTTCGGGCTTCAGGAATTTGGTTTCCTTTTGTACATCCTGATCCGCTTTGTGTTTTCTTACTTTGTTGTTTGTATACTGTTTTTGTGATTGGATCAAATATATAATGAAATAATGAAATGAAAAGTTAGCTTTTACCAGTCAGGTGTGACCAAAAACATATTTGCTCTCATATATACCATTCATGGGTTGGAATGTAATTATTTAATGAATGATTCTGTCATATTAATATATCCGGTGCAATTGTGTACAATTGTTACCTGATGGATTGAAGTCATCGCTAGTTAATGACTGCAATTTTAAAAAAAAAGGACACAAACTAACAGACAAATTTTAACCCATGCACAACCGTAATCTTTAATAAGCTTTTATATGGCAGAATGAATGATTACGATTCTTGTGAAGGACTAACACACTGCCAGACAGCTATAAACAAAACACCCACGGTTTGGTGAGCATCTTAGCTTAAAAGTGTTTGTTTGAGGTAGGCAGTTCAAACAGGAAATCTCATGATGATAGTAGTGCAACTTTGAAATGAAACCAGGAAAATACATTTCTTATTAAACTTCCTTTTAATTCATTTCTTTGTTTTATCGCCAATTGTGTACAATGGGAAAGGAAGTCTCCTATAAAGTCTTAAAAAGACTTAACAAGGTAGGAGACTCCCTGGGAGAAAAGAAAAGAAAAATGTACAAATATATAAAATACAGTATACGTAAGGATTAAATATACAGTAATAATAACCTAATGATGCTGTGATGGATACGTGAATAGATTATATAATACTAGTACGAGTTAATATATTCCTTTTTCAAATGTCTGGTGAATGTGGGTTTTGAAAATTTTTTGATAGATCATTCCAAATTTGTATTGCTCTGTTACGAAGACCGAATTTCCCTATGTTGCTATGGTAAAAATTGCAATGAGCGTTGTCGGCTTGTCTTGTGTGATGGTTATGTAAGACTCTGTTACTACATATAAAGTCATTAAAAGTGACTGGCAGTAATCCATTCCATGCTTTGTAAGCAAAGGTAGCAACCTTGACTGTTATAATATCACCAAGTTTTAATAAATTTAGGGACTTGAATATTCCACTAGTATGTTCAAGTGATTGCACTTTTGAAGTGATTACACTGACAACAATGATGTCATCATTATAAACTTCATTTTAACAGCTAATGTTAGATTCGAGGCATTTGCAACATCCAGTTTTCCTACAAGGTAGATTAAATTGTATGGTTAATGTAATCAAGTTCAATGAGATTTACATATCATATTTAAATGCCATTGTTTGAATATCTGGAGGTTTTGATTCAACTTATCCTGGATTAAACTGGTAACAATATTATGACCCCAGCTGTTCAAGTGACAAAGAAATGATATTTAGATAAGTATATCAACAAAATCAACATAATGAACTTTTAAGTTTGTAGAGAATTTGTTTCTTCTGCTGGCTGGATAAAAACCAGGGGCAGATGTAGTACTTTATAAAGGATGGGGGGGGGGGGGCATGGGGGTCACTGAGCAGACTCCCCATGTAAGAGATCTCATAACATCCTTATCCCTCCCCCCCCCCACCCTTCCTCTGCTAGAAATGTTGAACGGTGCATTTAGGAGGCATTACAGACCACAGAAATGAAGCAATGAGGCATTGCAGTGTGTACACGAATAGAACTCTTTTGTTAATTTTTCTGTCTATATTTTAGTTGTTTAGTGAATGGGGAAGGCATGGACACACCCACATACCCCCTGGATCCACGTACATATCTGCCTCGTACAACACATGTTTGCGTCAGGAAGTATTTTTTGTACGACACGGGCTGTTTAAACTTGTGACGTTGCACAACTTGTTAACTTGAAGAAGCTTGGTAAATACTCATAGCGATAACTAACATATTATATTATTGGTACAGTGTATTATAATAATAACTAGAGTATACATACTAGTGAGCAAAGATTGGAAATCTAAACCAGATAATAATCGAGCTATAAGATATTGCAGTGGCTAAACACACTTAAAAAAAACAAACTTACCTCTATTATAGATTATTGACTGTTTGATTAGCTGGTGAGAAGACAATGATACATGGTGAGATGGATCCGTGAAATGAATCAATAGAATTTCACACCAGTTATTATAACAAGACTGAGGGTATGAAAGGTATCGAATGATATCGGATGTCTTCTGTCAACCAATAAGAATTAAGGCATTGTTACAGGTCAAAGGTGGAGTATTTAGCAAATAGGGTTATATTTTAGTTGTTAAGAGAATAGCGAAGGCTGGACACACCCACATACCCCCTGGATCCGTGTACATAAATATCAGCCTCGCACAACACATGTTTGCATCAGGAAGTATTTTTTTTAACAGCACAGGCTGTTTGAACTTGTGACGGTCACACAACTTATAGATAGCCTATAGACAATAATGTATGATGGGCTATTATACAAATAATGAATGGTTATGAGTGCAATAGTGCAAATATTTCATGAGTTGAAAGATGGAATGTTCCATTCAACGAGGCACAGCCGAGTTGAATGGAACAAATTACATCTTTCAACGAAAGAAATATTTGCACTATTGCACGAATGGAAACCAGTCATTATTTGTTTTATACAACACCTTCAAATTTGGATATAATTGGATGTAAATGCACTCATGCAACAGATTGTTTGAACAGACATTTTTCTCTGCTCTGCTCTTACCATTGAAAAAAGTGCTATCAAAAAAGTATAACCCATGGTTCTATTTGATAGAGTGCAATAGAGCGGATTTTGCATGCAATCGATGAGCAATTGACCAATCAAATGGCCGGAATATAATTAGGTGTTGTATAAACACTAATGTATACATATTGTAACACATATATGGCTATACACTAATATATATATATATGATAACACATATAGATAGGCTATACTACACTAATGTAATATACATTTGGTGACAATGTTGGTATTGTGTTAGATATGATCCTACCACAGTAACTCTAATAAATTTAAAAAAAACCTTAGTGATTCAGGATGGAACTTTTATAATTGCTAAGTTATAAAATGAAATAAATAGATAGAAAGACAGGCAGACAGACAGACAGTCAGACAGACAAAGAGACAGACATAAATCTAATGTCTGAAAGGGGGAGTAGACACAAGTGCATATAACAAAGAACACTTTTTCTGTTTACAAGTGAAACGTCCATGTAAAGATGGCTCTACAAACTTTCCAAGAATAATGATATACATTCGTAATTCTTATCGCTAGTATTATGATATCAAATCAGTTCACTATAAGGTAATTGATATTATCTGATTGAGATTATTATTTGTCACCATTAGAATAGGTTATAATCATCAAACTCTTTGAGATCAATCTAATACTTGTATGTGTCAGAGCAGAATTTACTTCAAGCATGAGAAATGCAGAGGAATTAGTCAACATTGATCAATATTTCTTTTCCTGAAGACATATCAAATTAAGTATTATTAACAACTGCATGGTCATTGATGCTAGAAATAGATGTGTTCGACAATGTTGATATATATCCAGTAAGCAGAATTGTGTCAATGTTTTAGGAGAGGGGGTAGTGAGGGATGAGCAGGAGAAGGGAGGAAGATGAGGGGGAGGGCTGATTAGAAATCAAATACTTCCTATACTAACTGATGATGGATGCACATGCTGGCTTTGTTCTCAGCTTAGGCACCGTGTCAAAAGTAGGACACTGAGCAGCAGGCGCGTAGCCAAAGGGGGGGGGGGGCGAGGGGGTACGAAAATAGAAAATGCTTAGATGCAACTTACAAGGCCTGGGAAGTGCCATTTCCAGCGATCCGAGAGGCTTTTTAGGCCAAAATTTTCTTGTACACTTCACACCAACTCATGAAAGGGCTACGCTTAGATACTTTGCAGAGCCATAAATATATATATAGTTTGCCTACAGGTTCGCCCCTCCCTTGGCAAAATCCTGGCTACCCAGCCAAGCTGCATTGGGGACAAGATCTATTTCTTGCAGCTGCAGTTTCACACAATGTAGGCACTGCTGACTATCAGAGATAATACCTGTATATTGCTGGCTATGGATCCGTCCTAGCAACCAGGACTTTGTATGGCACTGCAGTGTTTCTGTATGACACTATGCCTTAGCAAATTTGGATCATACATACGTTATAATGTGGAGTGTTAGCTCATGTGGTTAACGCCAGTGCCTTTCAATCATAAGGTCCCCAGTTCGAGTCTGATCCAAGATTAATGTTTGTCGTCCAGTTACAGAGTTGTTGACAATTGACAATTCATATAATCATGGACTTTAAATATGAATCTAAGAGACTGACTTCCGTCAGCTTGTGGCATGATAAGCCAATGATGGCTTCTTTGCGAGTTCCTGCTTGCAGGAGGATCTAAAATACATACACATACATACCAGGGGCACAACCATACATAAAATCTGGAAAAGGTGCAGAATGGGGGGAGGGGAGGGAGGAGGGGGGGCAGAATGTCTACATATCAGTGGTGTAACCATAGATTAAATCTGGGAAAGGTGGTGTTTCCCCACTGGCAGAAAATATTACAGAATATCCTAGGATACAGATCATACATATATTTAAAACAAAAAAGTTCTCAGAGTTGTTGACAATTCATTATCATGGACATTAAATATGAATCTAAGAGACTGACTTCGGTCAGCTTGCGGCTTTGATAAGCTTATGATGGCTTCTTCGCGAGTTCCTGCTTGCAGGAGGATCTCAAATACATACGGTACATACATACATACATAATGTAGAACAAACCCAAAATGTGAAGAATTTGCTTTGAGTTGGAAAACATATTTTAGAAGAGTTCATCAATTGCATATGTTCTCACCGTGAATACTACAAAGATCAATGCATGGAGCATATTAGGACGTTCTCATTTAATTTTCTACGAGTGACAGAGATAGAGAGTAAATTGGTTGGAGTAATTCTTGTGGGTCTGTGCACAGAGAGAATCAAAATCTCACTATACAACTATAAATTATAAGCAATGTGGAAGGTATAGGCCGGTAAAGTACTATAAACTAGAAGTGTAGGCTATTAGGCTGTATTAAGGGGTCGTCATTGTAACACTAGTGTGTTTCTGGAACCATTAAGGTGATGAGTTTAATACATAACCATGTGACACACACGTAGGAAGGCCAAAAGGGACATAAACATATTCACAGTTACAGTATAATTTACAAGGATTGAGATCTCTGACATCCACAAAATACACTTGTTATATCCCTGTCAATTTAACCTCACAAATTCCCCAATTAAGAAACAGAACAAGATTGCAAAATTCAGACTAAAAATTTGCCAATTTATATTGGTTCTGATACTGCTTGTACAATTTGCTCAGTCCATAGTATACCCGGTAGTAATACAAACACAGAACAATATTCATCACATATATTTATCATATATCCCTTTCCATTTAATCTCACCAATTCCCACAAACTTGAACATGATTTCAAAATTTGTCCAATTCAAATAATAGTCATTCCTATACTGTTTGTCCTTATACTCTTCTGTAGTGATGCAACCACATAACAAAATCACCTTCATAATATTTCAAATTCTAAAGGTCAGTTACCTTTTTTGTCTGAATATTCAACAGACAATGAATCACTAAGTGCCATTAAATAAAGCAACTTCTTAAGCAGTCTTCATATTATGCCATGACGGCTTTTAATGTTTATCCTTTTTTTACTTTGACACAGCAAAACTTTTGTCGAAACCTTCCACCGACAGTTTCAATATCAATACACTATATATAGAATACTTCCTCTGTCCCAGTAGTCAGAAGGGAAACAAACAGTCAAATCTCTGAATTCCTGGATGAAGGCCAAGTCGTTTCCTAGGTTACTTAAGAAAAAAACAAAAACAAGCCATGCCCACAGAGATCATGAGATGCATGTCCAACCTTTTCCATATAAGTTTCCATTCCATATTTCCATACTCTATGAAATAATTAACCTCTCAGTAAATAGCAATATTTGTCTTGTTAAAGATGGTCACTACCGGCCATGCTATTTACGCCAAGTATAACAAAGAACACTGTATCTTTTTTTCAAAAGTGAAATTTCCATATAAAGATGGCTCTACAAAACTTTCCAAGAATAATAATATACTTTCTTAATTCTTATCGTTAGTATTTTGATATCGAACGATAACCTTCATATGGTTTGGTATATGACATAATTAATACAGACATGATTAAAGATGTCTGCTTGGTAATTAACACACATAACTAACTAACGATGCTTTGTTTCTATTCAATCAGTTCACTATAATTAAGGGAAATTGTATTATCTGATTGAGATTATTATTTGTCAACGTTAGTATCAGGTTATAATAATCAGCAGTAAGTTTTACGACGCTTAAGCGACCACAAATGTGGGAGAAACCCGCAAGGGCTTATGGATTACAACTTACACGTCGGGTGGCTTCAATTCAACATTTTAACTCAAATTTGAAAGATTAAAATCAAACTTTTTGATCTCAAAGGCATTGAAGACTCGCCCCAAACAGTGTGCCGCCATCTTTAAAAAGTTAACTTTTCGTTGCTTGCAAGTGAAGTTTTTCTCTTGTCGCTACAAAATGCAGACAGTAATGAAACGTGATACCTTGTTATCTTTAGCTGGACCTGAGTTGTCCATCACTGTATCCTTTGTACACTGTGTTGACCGCAGCTGTATGTACTGACTGTACCGACGGTTGCAAGCTGTGTGTGTATTTTCTGGGATCGATGGTGGTGTCTAACACTTCTGTTACACCTCATTCGAAACTAGGTCAGATTACCGGCATTAGACGTTTCTTTTTGCACGAGTCTTCAGACCCTTTAATGTGAAACAATGCTCATTTATGTCAATATCATTAATATGCATGTAATAAAGTGCACATCATCCCCTTTACCTCACAGCAGGGGGGTCGATAGACATTGCAATCGGAGGGACGGGGGGGGGGGAACTGGTGAGGCACATCACTTAATTAGGGGAGCACGATATTTGTTTGTGAATGCCGTCCTGGGGGAGGGGTTTAAGGGTAGGGGGTGTGAGAAATTTTTGATCAACTAAGGGTCCTTAGATGCAACTTGAAGTAACGTTATGTTCAAGATATTTCCGGCTTAGTCTGTACGATATTTATGTTTTTAACTGAGGCAGATAAAGTTTTTGTTTGAATATTTTGTTAACACTACAAATTGCATCTGGAAGGGGGGGCATCTGGGGGGCACAATTTTTTGTAGGGGGAGGGCACGTGCCCTCCCAGGCCACCCCCAGGCCATCCCCTGGTGATGCCACTGCCTCACAGAAGTATACATTTTCAGTTTCATTGATGTTCAAGTTGCTGACATCTGACAGACAATTGACAAGTGTTTCTTTTCAAATCCATATCCTATTATACAGAATCACATAATAAAACACAAAAGAATCTAATTTTTATAAACGTTTTAACTTCTTAACTTTTGACCACAAAGACCACATATTGTCATGGTTGAAGTGGGTGTTGTTTTTTATGACAATACTAGTTGTGACTATCAAAGTTCAAGTTTGTTAAACGTTAAATCACAGATTTGTGGGGTAGCTACTCAAATTCCAAGAATCTGTCAATAGCAAGGGTATTTATACATGCGAAATGAAATAGATCACTAAACAGTAGGTACCTGTACAAATCTAAACTAGGGACACTTAAAGGAACATATAGATAGGCTATACACTCATGTATATATATATATCAAAACAAATATAGATAGGTTATAATACACTAATGTATACATATGGCAACACATATAGCTAGGCTATACACTAATGTATACACATGGCAACACACATTGATAGGCTATACACTAATGTACATATACTGTGGGAGATATACAAACATAAAGTTAAGTGCGATTTTACTGATTACTATACACTTTTAAAAGTACTGCATAAATAGAGCAGAAGCAGTAGCACATATTGACAGTTGTTAATTTTTTATTGCTGTTAAAAACTCTTTTCCATAGACATGTTATGGAATAATCTGTATTATCGAAACATTCGAAAGATTAAAGGTCTGCTGTATAGACCCCAACTATAGCATATGCTATCATGGAAAAGTTTCTTGAGATTACGTGATCGACCAGCCTTGGTCGTAAAATGACCTCTCTTCACCAATTAGTCTGCAACGCCTGCCACAAATTGTTTCTTGTATAAGGGTCATTGTGTTAACACTGTATGATTAACTACACTGTAGATATGAACATATTTCCACACAGTGTGTACCAAGAGCCATATGGTGTTAAGAAGGTATGCAGGCTAATTCTTGAGCCTGAGGTCGATTTACAACCGTTACAGGTCGATTATGATATCACGAAACTGTCCTAGCTATAGCATGCTTTAACTGGAGCCAATAAAGCAGTGTCTATTTCTAACATGTCGACACGATTAAGTGCGGTTTGAGGTTGACAAAGGGGAAGAAGGAGGCAGTGCACGCGCCCACACAGCTTGTGGCTTCAGTGGGTGTTGAAATCTTTTGTGCTGCCTAATCATGGTGAAAAATTGCTCTGAAGTTCAGGACATGTCAGGCTTTGTGCTACAGTCTTGCCCCCCCCCCAAATGAAATCCAGTGATGTATTCAAAATACTTCTTTTTTACATTTTTCGAGTTCTAATCACAAGTATTCATACCTCAGGGCTCATGTT
>KN884200.1:78476-90080 GCA_000934455.1 Apostichopus parvimensis
GTAGCGCCAACTCATGGTGGCGCTACGCTTAGATAGTTTTCAATGCAGAATCTACGGCTCTGATAGTTTGCCTACAGGTTCGCCCCTCCCTTGGCATATTCCTGGCTACGCGCCTGATAAATTCTATGATACTGTTGTAACAGTATCAATACAACATAAATACAAAAAAAATACAAATACTTTGTATTATGATCCTGACATAAACTTAATCAGAAATTAACCCTGCCTGCATGATGGATATTAATGGGTGTGGTCATCCCAATTTCCAAGCATTTAAAACAGACGCAAACCGATTATTTGCTTCAATCACGGTAGGATAAACAAATGATGGCTCATATTTGTCATGATATCAAAGTGTTGTGTAATTGAGATATAACTGTTTGCCTACATAAATAAGTTACACTATGTCTACATGAATCTCGGGGAACCTTGTGCTTAAAAATTCACAAATTACACAGATAAACTGATGAAAACTGATAAGAACAGTTTGAGTGTATTTAAAGCAAGACTAAAGCAACTCTTTGAAGCAGATTTAATTCTTGGATGACTGTATGTTTATAGAAGACCTATAGAGCTCCGTCACATAACTTAACTGTGCTGAATTTGACCAAACTAGGTTCACCAAAAGAAAATCAAAGCATTGGAGAATACACAGAATTACGTTTAGCTTTAAGTTTGGAGTTCCCATGTTTTAGAAGTTTTTCAGACTTTGACACCTGTTGACCTCATGTGACCTAGCTTCGACCTCTACAAATTTCAATAGGTTCTTGCACTCATCAAGCTGGGTTTATATACTAAGTTTGTCGTTCAAGAAAGATGTACTTCTTGAATTATGGTGTTTACAAGGTTTACAAACTTTGACTTCAATGCTGACCGCAAATAACCTTTGGCCTCCACCAATTTCAAAAGCAGCAGGAGATAAATAATAAATATAAATTTGTTTTGTCGCATTTCATGTACAACTGTGCACATCCCTCACACACACAAATCCGGTTTAAAGGAAAACGAGAGAAAGTGAACTTTGTAGCACTCGTGTAATATCGTACATGACTGATATTATTTAAAGGTATATGGACAGGTAGCTACAACTTTACTCTATTTAATAGCAAATTACATCTACTTTCCACATATTCCATCAAATCCTTGAAATTCGATCTGAGTAATTAATCCTTAATTTCTCAAAAACTAGAGCAAATTTTAAAGAGTTTATATTGAGAATATGATCGGACATACATAAGCAATACATTCATAGCAAAATTGCTATCTGTCCATATACCTTTAATACATGGATTTTCATGTACACCCAAGTGTACACTACTGATTAAAGGGAAAACCCAATTTAACAATGACAGTTGTACATAGGGACCTGGATGGATTTCTAGGTCATGATTCATCTACAGTGAACAATAGGGTTGAACTTTTAGCCGCACTTTGTTTGATCAAACCTGTCTGGGTTGACATAATACATGCCTGACTGTGTATTTAATAGTGTAAAATAGCCAATGAAATAATTTTCTTTTACATTCCTGGACTCCCACATAAGAACCTTTAGAAACCCTTACAATGAAAATGCCCCCCAAAATGACTATTCATAGATCTTGCGCAAATCCTCGGGGAGTAGCCTGCCCTCGCCTCGCCTTGGATACCCGGGCACAGAGCATGTAAGTTTGTGTACGTAGGTGTGCACGCGCTTGATATTAATACCGCATACGTACATGCAAACATACGCAACCGAACAAGCCCCGCCCATTCAACCAATCAGGATATAGAATGAGGCAATAGATACATTATTCATTAGGTTGGCTGGACTATTGACAGCTGTGAAATTGACAGTGGAAATGCGACACTCAGGCTCTTCCATTGAAACAAATTGATATGCATCTTTTTGTATATGTTATCAATCAGGATCTGGGTGTTTTGTTTTGATTGAATGTTAAGAGCATAAATGGACATACATGTGGTGCAAATATTGGGTCAGTTGAGGCAAGTTAAGACCACTTTAGGCCTTCTAGGAGCAGTGTACGAAAATTGTTTAGTACCGAGAAAGGAGGTTTGTTTGCAAGTGACGAAAATTCAGGCTCTCATAGTAAAAAATTTGGCATGGTCATGATACGGAAAATCTGTATCTGCATACCATGTATGAATTTCAATGTACTTTTGTGCTTGTACTTGTACTCAATGTACTTTTTGAGTTATCATGTTTACAAAGGCTTCAGAGTTTGACCTCTGTTGATCCCAAATGACCATTGAGCTTCACAGAAAAGTATATTTGGTTCTTGTACTCAATAAGACAGATCCACATACTAAGGAAGAAAGTTTATCCACTATTAAATTTTTGAGTGACAGCTGTTTACAAGCAAGTGGCAAATACACACGCACGCACGCACGCACGCACACACGCACGCACGCACGCACACACGCACGCACGCACGCACACGTGCTATAACCATTGCATAGGTTTCTTCTACCTCTGTCAATGAATCAACAAATATACCATTCAGGTAACAATGTTACCACTTCAAAACTGCAAGAGTGTGCACATTGTTCAAGACTAAGTATGTATGCACCAGCAAAGTGGGCTGCAGACCTTAAGAACACGGTAAACAATTTGGCGGGAAAATGATTGATGACTATCAGACAACCGCCTGACGCGTGTAGGATGTCTTTATTTGGTTTTATGTATGTATTTATATATGTATGTGTGCTGTGTGTATGGGTTTGTGTATGGGTGTATGTATGTATGTATTTTAGATCCTCCTGCAAGCAGGAACTCGCGAAGAAGCCATCATTGGCTTATCAAAGCCGCGAGCTGACCGAAGTCAGTCTCTTAGATTCATATTTAACGTCCATGATTATGAATTGTCAATTGTCAACAACTATGTAACTGGACGACATACATTAATCTTGGAGTGACTTCAACTCGGGACCTTATGATTGAAAGGCACCAGCGCTAACCACTAAGCTAACACTCATTCACTGAGCTAACACTCCTTATGTTTATTTGTAAAGATGGTGTATGTTTCCATATACTTGTAAGGGCTTTTGACCTTACAAGCAATTTCAATAGCTATCTATCATAACTCCTCTACAACCATCTTCTATACTTACTGTATCTGCAATCATATCACGTTGTTTATTGGTTGAAATAAAGTTCAGTAACTTGATTTGAATGGAAAAACTGTTGTTGGCTAATATAATGATGTAGATATAGCGTAGAATGTTAATACTAGTCAAGATATGCTACCAACAATTCTTTACTCTTATCGATATTAACATAAATATAAATATCTATACATAGAATTTGTTCACATTTATCTGTGCAGTAGATTTTTTAACTCTGCGAGAGAATTTTTTAGAATGATGTAGGCCGTTTCTCCAGCTGATCAGATAGTTTTAACTGGTACATGGTGACAATTAATAATTCAATCATTGTTTTCCCTCGATCACTCTAAGGATAAAGCGCTATTTGCGTCTACTTTCAAGCCGTTTAATGTACGATAGTTTTGAAGAACCTTTGAAATTAACTTCTAAAATTCAGTGTAAATGTTCGATACTCAATTGTTGTTCCTTAGTCATTTGGGGTTTTATTTCCAAAAAGGTGAAAGTCAAACATTTTACGAATTTCTGATTTGCTTAAAATGAAATGTGATTGACATCCCAATTATTAAAATAGGATTGTCTGAATGATATGTCCTAAGAATCCCATCCGATCGAAATCTTTCAAATCGTTTGATCCACTGCTCCAAATCTTCACTTTTGAAGGAAAATGTCCCTGGTGGGATTATTTGGAATTGGGTGGCCATATTTGTGACGAATGGCAGTTAATACCAGTGCCCAGATAATAATATTGTTAATGTTATTGTATAGGCCCAATGGTATAGGTTAAGCACGGCAGCTTTGTAGCCTACGAAATAACAATGCTGTATGTACCGTACAGTATATATGTTTGCCCTGTTCACTTCGACACGTTCTCCAGACAATCGTTAAAAATTGACTTACCAGCAAGGATTTTCCCAAATTTCTGCTTAAAATAGCTTCTTTCTGACACCATGTAGTGTTATACACTTAGTCCTTCAGGTACTAAGAACAACAAAGAAAGGATGCATCACGATTCTTCTATTTATGTCTGTTTATTGAATGGGTTCAGCGATTGGTCATAACAAGCTGTGAACCTCATCTAGCATGAGTAAGCAGTGTCTCATAGCTCACAATGGGAACACAACATAAAGTACCGTATACAGATACTTGATTACAGTACATGGGGTAGGCCTATCCTACTATAATGTAGGGTAGGCCTATCCTTCTATAATGTAGGGTAGGCCTATCCTTCTATAATGTGGGGTAGGCATATCCTACTATAATGTGGAGTAGGCCTATCCTACTATGTGGGGTAGGAGCTATCCTACTATAATGTGGTGTAGGCCTTTCATATTATAATGTGGGAGAGGCCTATCCTTCTATAATGTGGGGTAGGCCTATCCTTCTATATATGCAGAGTAATATACAAGCATGACAGCGTTTCCTTAACCATGCACGAAGAAGTCGTGCGTACTCCTGTGCAGACCTACATAGACCTACTCTTAATTATGTCATGTCTGTTCTCTACCAGACTAGCACAAGGGGAGACGGTCAGCCCCTCCCCTTAGGCCTCCTTCCCAGGCCGCACACTGCACCTTGAACACTATGGCCCAGATTCGTATTTAAAGAAAATATGGTCACCTTAAAAGAAAGCAAATAAAGTACCGAAAAGTATCAATATCAGTTGAGGGAGGACCTTTATGTGTGAAGGTGGCCAGGGTTTGGAAGGTGGGTGAGGGAAAGCATGCCATGAGGCGAATACTTAGCTATTACATTATCATTGTTAAGTGAAGTGGAGAATTGTTGTGTGTCTGTTCTTTTCACCCGCATGGTGTGATTATTGTTTCAGCAAGTCCAATGCTTGTAAACAAGTGTCAGCATTGTTCAGCCATGTGGTTTCTTGTTGTTTGTGTGAAAAGGAAGTGGGGTCAGCCTTCTCCTCAGCTGTCCATCATGGCTGGTTCTTGCTGTTGGAGCTGGCTCTGGGGTCTGTCCTCGTAAGCCACTTATTTTCCATCTCTTACTTCTAAATTTGAGTCGTCTATCTCTCAAAATTTGTAAAATATTATCTATACTCGATGGTGACAAGATGAGGTATACTCTCGGAGGCATGGATGCCTCAGGTTTTCACCAGTTCTTAGACCAGAGAACAATGGTTTCATCTAAGATGGAGGCTGACTAGTGAGCCTACATGATATGCTGTGGTGAGGAGCCAACCAAATTAGCATTGTGAGATGTTGGCGATCTCGCCATGTATATTACTTCTATTCAGCGAGTGATAAAGTTGCTGTTCTGCAAGCAAGCAGTTAATTGAGTAAGATAGTTAAAAGAATATTTCACCTGTGTTAAATGTTGAATGTTCATACAGTTTGCAAGGTAATATTATGATCAGATTGTATAATGTTATTTCCCCAAGGTTAGGCTAGGCTAGGCTTTTGGGTGTGGGCCTATGTTAGGATGCACATGAGTAGGTGTATAAAGGTATACATAGGCTAATCAAAATACCATTGTGTTCAAGTAATGACTCGTTAAGTACTGCAAATGGCACCGTCATAATCTCTGATGTATCTAACAAAACATGTGTCAAATTAAAAGCTTAAATTGCAAAATAAATTGACAGTGTTTGTCAGAGCATATCGCTTGAGGTTTTACGGTAATCTGCGTAAAAGGGGTTCAATAGTCGTTACATGATTTACACACAACCGACCCCAAATCTGAATGGATATAATGGTATAGTAAATATAATAACACCTCAAAATTTACCCAATATTTGTTAAAACTGATCATATAAATACAGAACAAACATTTATTGTGTGCAATACGTAAACATACCTTTATTGTACCGTACTCGTCTTTAGTGGTCGTTTGTAGAGATATGATAGGGTGCAATACCAGACGCGCCTTCTGTGCTTGTGGGGTGCATGTAGGTCTACTTATATATAGAGATGACCAACTGATGACGTACACAGCATGTACCTGAACCAATCATATGCTGTATATATGTATCTGACCATCTTATTTGAATATATGCATATTCATTATCTATGAATGAGATATGATGGGGTGCAATACCAGACACGCCTTCTGTGCATGTGGGGAGCATGGAGGTCTATATAGAGATGACCAACTGATGCTGACACATGCATGTACCTGAACCAATCATATGCTGTGTATCTGACCATCTTATTTAAATTTATGCATATTCATTATCTACAGGTGGGATGAGTAACTCCTGACTGGCAGGAGGGACATTATAACAACAGTATGTGAGTACCACAATGGAATTTGATCTTGGCAGCCACATATAGGCTTTCTTGCACCATGCCAGGACAATGCACTTCACATAGCTGGGTTATAAATCTTTTACTCGCCCCAAACCGCGTGCCGCCATCTGAAAAAGTTATCTTGCTGTTGCTTGCAAGTGATGTTTTGTTTGTGTCGCTACAAAATGCAGACAGTAATGAAACGCAATACCTTGTTATCTTTAGCTGGACCTGAGATGTCCATCACTGTATCGTCTACACTGTGTTGTGGGTATTGACCGCAGCTGTATGTACTGACTGTACACTAGTGTCTATTTGCCAACGGTAGCAAGCTGTGTGTGTATTTTCTGGGATCGATGGTGGTGTCTAACACTGCTGTTACACCTCATTCGAAACTAGGTCAGATTACCTGCATTAGACGTTTCTTTTTGCGTGAGTCTTCACACCCTTTAAGGGACCCTGTTCTGGGGAGCTATAATTTGCTTAGTAATCTATTCATTGCACACATGGGCGGCGATCATGGGGGGGACGGGAGGGACATGTCCCCCCAATATTTTAGGTGGGGGATATAGTATCTAATATCCCCCCCAAAATTTGGTGGCATAGTTTTATTTTGTGGCTATAAGAGCATATTTTTTATGATATCGCTAATAATTTTTTTAAAAAATGCTTAGATGCAACTTACAAGGCCTGGGAAGTGCCATTTCCAGCGATCTGGGAGGCATTTTCGGCCAAAATTTCCTTTTACGCTTGCGGCAGTCTATTATTGTTTTCTGGGAGAGGACCCAGACCCATCGTTTACAAAAGTCTACTTGGATTAGTTGTCCCCTGATTTTTTTCTGCAGATGCCCATGTGTTTCCCCCAACCTAAATTTCTAAGCCATGAGATCTCAAATTTAAGGAGGTTTTGGAGCATTATTGGGTCTGGGAAGTGTTATTTCCGGCGATCTGGGAGGTATATTTGCCAAAAAAAATCTTGTATGCTACACGCGAACCAATGGTCATGCTCCGCTTAGATAGTATCAGAGAACAGATACATGTCCCCACCATTATCCAAGACTGATCTACGCCCATGAGACGGACCGCATCCGTAATGAAATTTGGTATATATACAAAATATCACGAAGCGCGCGAACAATTTTGGGGATGTAGTTAATACACGCCTGCACCCAAGCAAATCTCCCCCCAATATTTGAAACAAATCGCCGCCCCTGATTGCACAATGTTGCAATTATGATGTATGGCCATAATTCACAGTGTCTTTAGATGCAGCTTAAATTATGACAGTGACCAGTGTCCTGAAGTTTCACAGTTGAAGATTGCATTTTGAACTGGGTTGTACTTGTATATAACTTGACATTTCTGACTCCATGCATTAGCTTTTCACATAACTTTGACGACCTTCGATCAATCTATGAGAACAAATTTGGTTGCTCCTAACAAGTAAGTATGCTGAGAAAAAATTTGTTTCCCACAATTATATTTTTTTACTTTATTATTCTAATGCGCGTGCGGGCTATAATATTGGCATTGGTGGCAAAGTGAACGATACCCACATTATGACTGGACGTTGAAACTTACAGTTTCATATAGAGCTGTACCTTTGCAGTTTCAGAGTCTAGCCGCCTAGCCAACTTATTCTGAGGCTGCCACGCTGCATATAGCCAACTTATTGTGATTCTGAGCCTGTCAAGGCGCTCACAAGCGCCCTCACTTTGTAGGTACCTACATGACTTATACTCCCTGGTGTGTTTTCCGTGCAAAAACTAACACAATAAAGAACCTTAAATTTCTTCCTAATACTGCAAGCACTCCACCCGCACATACGATACTGTGTATTTGCAGGCAAATGCAGTTCTAGTTTCCATTTGGATTTTCTTATGCTGGTTCAGTTTTTAGTTCACTTACATTAAAACATTAAGACTTTCAAGGCGTCAAATGACATGTTTACAATGGGCTACACATTTCCCAAGAATAAATGTTGTTGATACGTCATAAAGTTACAAAGAACAATGTTGTGGTGGATACAACTCAATACACTAAATCAAACAATAATTTACATCTCTAATTTTATTTGAATCTATGACAAAACATGATGATTCTCAATTTGAGAGAATATTTTAATCCTACTCTTGAAAATGTGCTTATGAATTTATTATCTGTAAACTTTGCCAAAATTAAAGGCTTCATTTAGAAAAATGGCAGCAAACTGTATTAGCATCTCTGTCACCGAGAGAAACCTTATCTCCACGATAGATTGGATCCACTTAGTGTTAAGGATTGTTTTCATGATAACCACTGCAGCTTTTTATAGCAAATGACATATTTATCATTATCATTACTTTGTATATATATCATATTAATTGTATTGCTTTCAACAAGGTAATACACCTATTCAATTACCTTGAACTAATTAACAGCTTCCTGAGAATTGTTTATGAAAGCTAAGGTGATTAATTGTTTACTTAGTTTATAGCTTTTACATAAGTAAGCTGTTGATATATTGTCTTAAAGCAACAAATAGAGATTCCTTTGATAATTTTTAATTGATTGTTTATTTATGTAAATATATAGGGTAAGTCTGTCCGACAGTCTATCTATCTATCTATAAATATTGAAATTTTTGTGAGTTGGAAAATCCAGAACAGTAAAAAGACTTCCAGCCTCCACCGGGATTCGAACCCGGGCCTACCACTTTATACGCAGACACCCTAAACAACTAGGCTATGGACACTGATTGAATATCCAGAGGTTCGAAACCTGTATTTAAGTAGGTCATAATTCCACTGTAGGCATTTGCCACCTGTATCGAAAAATGCTAGTTCTGTTTTGGTGACATATTTTGCCCTTTTTAGTTGGTGCTAATCAACTTATGAATGGACGTTAATAATAGACTTGTGACTCCTTGGACTGTACTGTATAATATATGACAGTTACAATTAAAGTTGGTCGTAATTCCACTGTTGGCATTTGCCACCTGTATCAAAAAATGCTAGTTCTGTTTTTGGTGACATATTTTGCCCTTTTTAGGTGGTGCTAATCAACTTATGCATGGACGTTAATAATAGACTTGTGACCCCTTGAACTATATTGTATAATATACGTAAGGCTCTATGACCTTTTATGGACTGACAAAGAGTGAACAGAATGCGGAAATCTGGCAATTGCCATATATGGGCATTCTTTACATGTTTTTAAAGATGATGCAATATCATTATCAGAAAAAAATAAAGAGTAGCTAAGTGGTATCAGATTGGGTTAAGGGGTAATTAGGTTAACACCATATACTGTAGAAGCCCCGGGTGCTATTCTTGAGTGAATGGCTTAAGTTAACAAAATTATCAAAGAGAAAAAATAGGATGTTAGGGGAGGGTTGGGAGTAAGGGTGGTGACTGGACACAAAGGGGAAAGTGTAGTGGAGTGTTGAAACAGTACAGTATATATCTAGGCAAAGCTATTGTAGTGAAATTTCCTGGAATACTAACTTTGATGCAATGTACAGGTAACCCATAGACAATACGTAGGGTAGGACACCATGTCCCATTAACTGCATGCAAAACAAAGGGAAATTATCACAGTCCTTACAAATGGGGTGTATGTTAACCTCTACATATATATATGTACATATATTGTGTTATCAGATATGGCATTAATGTTTTAAAGGCATATATCTGGTGTAAAGGTAAGAAATGAAATAGATAAAGTGAGGCAGCTCCCAATAGTATTTTTTTGCATTACTTCAATGCACGCAAGGGTTGGAGGAGGGGGGGGGGGGTAAGGTTTAGGCTGGACACAAGGGAGAAAATGTATCGAAGTTGTGTAACATTATATATAGGCAAAGTTATTGTAGTGAAATATCCTACAATACTAACTTTGATGTAAATGTGCAACACTTGACATATCACACCTCAGCTTTCTTCAAAATTCACATTTGGGGGGAGGGGTGGGAGCTCAGGGGGGAAGCAATAAACTTCAATCAAAGATATTAGACAAACAAATGGTGCATAGGAATGGAAATGTCAGAATTTTACCGGGGAAATTTATTAATTTTATATCATTATCAAACAAAAATGTGAGTGAATAATGGAAAATTGACTGGGGACTTGGGGGTTGAGAGCGGATCAGTCGTTCGGTAGTTTGGTTTTCGTGCCCAGGTTCTTTCCTGGGTGACTTCTTCTTAATAAGTACCATCACTATTAGCCGCATGTTATTACGATATTAAACTGTCATGAATATAGTCAGCCGTCAACAAAGTTAATAACTCTTATAAAGGGCTAAGAGAGAAAACAAGAAAAAACATTCTTCCTTAGTTTGGGATACATCACAGATTTTAATGTCCCTAATCACAGTCAAAGAAAATTGACTTGATCAAGTCTAAATATGACATCATCAAGCCACATAGTGCTTCAAGTTTGGGGGTTTGCAAGTAAATTCTTTGAAAGTAGACACACAAAAAAAAACTGGTATTAATCAGGTTACAATTACCATCCTGTTTCTGTTAACATTTTGTGAAAAAACAGGTCTACTTTAAATATTAAAATTAAACTACTTTTCGAACTTGAAGGTGTTTCTTTATATTATTATGAGGTGTCTATACAAAGCAAAAATGAGATCTTTGGAAATAATAATATTGAGGCAGTTACTTTTATGACACTTCAGTAGCCCAATCATGTCGGGTTGCTGGCTTCCAATTCAACATTTTAACTCTAAAAATTTGGAATCTCTTCAATTATGAAAGCCATTTCAGATGGGACAACCATAGATTGCTCTTGGATCAAAAACCCACCTTACTACGACTCGACCACGGATCGAACCCGAAGCGCCAGATTCCTATTAAAGCCTCGTCCTTCAAATGCGACCGCCTTTTTCACTTGGCCACGACCAGGGGGTAGAAAGCTTCCAAAAAGTGGGGGGGGGGCACAACATCAGTGGGGCACATTCTCATTCCACTACTACCACTCGTTATGCTATAAACCGATACACACAGGCCATATCACCTTAATATATAATATGTGTTAGTATGCCTATCAATACTATTTATTGCCATCTTGCCGAACTATTCCTGCCATACTGAGTTATCTGAGAGATTCTCCCTTTATTTTTCCAAGAAGATCTCGGAACTTTGTACTATGTTAAATCGTCAAGGCCTTCATCTTTCTGCAAATTGTTTAACTGAGCCATCGCCTGTATCTTCGTTTGACAGTTTCTCTGAAGCTACTGAAGATGAAATACTTAAAATTATCAAAAACTCTCCATCAAAATC
>KN884200.1:95008-118315 GCA_000934455.1 Apostichopus parvimensis
TTATCAGTATTATTATGTTTGTCCTTTGTGTATAAACCCAAATGATGGAATAAAAGTGAATAAAACAAGACTAAACCAATCTATATGTCTATATATAATTGAAATTATAGTGAGTTGAAAAATCCAGAACAGTGAAAAAACTTCCAGCCGTAAGTAGCTATAACCTAGAAATTCCATGTTTTTATAATTGGATATTTTCTGTGATCGAGTCAGAATTGAATTCATAAAATGTTGATCTATATCTAATCCTTTTGATTTTCTTTATATATTTTATACATATTATCCAGCGAGGAAATGACTATTTGTTAATATAGCTTGTTTATCCATACTTCAAATATGGCACCTTCATAATTGAACCAGTTCTTAGTTCCTAATTGTTTGTTTCAAAGATTGAATAAACACTTCTGGTGAACTTTCATATTTACAGAGCACCAAGCTTTATAGCCATGGTGAAGAGTAATTAATGCATGCATGATCATAAAATGTAATACAATACTTTCTGACTATACATATGCACTGCTCCTACATAAAACTAGAGAGGGGATTTCCTGTTATATGTTTACTTTGCATTGGTTGTATAGTGGCATCACATCCACAATATTCAGAAGTCTCCTAAGATTACATAAATACACAAAAATACCCTGTAATAACAGCAATGGTATTGTGGCCGAGTGGTTAAGGCGTTGGATTTAAGTTCCAATGGAATTTATTCTACGCAGGTTCGAACCCTGTCAGTACCGAGGTTCTTTTAAACTTTATGACTGTACACAAACAGTATAACAGTATAACAGACAAGACAAAAAAAAACTCCCACAAAGTAAATTGTAAGACAAACTTAAATGAAAGTTACAATAAAGGCCTGATGTTTCAACAGTCTAAAAGATACGAATAAAACGAATTACATATATATATATGTATATATGTATATATATCCACATATAAAGCGGGAGGCGCGGGTCTGAATCAAGGTGGAGTTTGGAAGTTTTTTTACTGTTCTGGATTTTCCAACTCACTACGATTTGACTTACATGTATATACTGTACAATTTGCAGAGCAGGTGTAACAAGGATATACAGAGGTAAATAAGGGAGTTAAGGGATTAACTAATGAGGATTAGGAAATACGGTAATGCATAACGTTATATGAGGTTATATGAGGTTGAGGTTGCTTGTTAATTCACAAACCAGGTAAGGTTTGGGGAATCTGTGACATCAAAACCATGTTTCATAAGTTATGGTATTAATTAAGTCTCAAATGTCATTTTCTCTCTATAAATCAGATATGCTTTAATAGTGAAGACTGTTAATTGTATTGTATTTTGCAGGGGATTTATCATTGATACGAAAAGCAATCTGGACTTAATTTTCTTTGAAACTACGACAGTTAGACTTGCCTCTACTTCAAAGGCTCACAAAAGTCTTGGAATCGTTTGTTAGAAATCTGCTACAATTTGAAGAGGACTTCAGGGATGGTGGGAAAGGGAGAGAAAGGAGGGAAGGGGAGGATGGTCTTGGGACTGCAGAAAGAAGTCATATGGGTGGAATTTGTTGACCTTGAGCGTGGCCATAACTCTGCAATTTACTGAATTATGTCTGTGATCTAGTCTGAATGGATTTCATACAATGTTGATCAAAGACTAGCCTACAGACTTTATTCCATGTTTATATATTATCCAGTCATGAAAGTTGACTATTTTTTAATATAGTTTGTGTATCCATATTTCATCCATGGGCAGAACAAATATGGCAGCTTCATAATGAACCAGTTCATAGTTCCGACATAACAAGTACTCCTGATTTAGGGATTTCCCGAGTTAGGTATTCCTTTATATATATATACAGCATTCAGCTCAAGTGCTGACAATCATAGGCTACCCTGTAAGGCCTGTAAGTCAAGGGAAGTGTCTTTGTTGAGAGGAAATGAAAGTCATTTGTTTGTTTCAAAGATTGAAGAAACGCTTTTGGTGCACTTTAATATTTACAGAGCACCAAGCTTTATAGCCATGGTGAAGAGTAATTAATGCATGCATGATCCTCATATGTAGTACATACTTTCTGACTATATATATGCAATATTCCCAAATAAGAAAAAAACAAGGGAATTTCCGGTTACGGTTACTTTGCATTGGTTCATCCAGGATACAAACAGAAAGTTTGTTACGTTAATATTTAAACATAAAAATAACTCTATAATGACATCGCTGGTACTGTGGCCGAGTGGTTAAGGCGTCGGACTTTAGTTCCGATGGATTCAATCCGCGCGGGTTCGAATCCTGCCAGCACCAAATCTCTTTTAAATTATGTGACTGTACACAAAGAGTATAACAGAGAGAAAAAGGAAAGCAGAAACAAAAGGAAAAAGAAAGTTAAATTGTAAAGTCAAATTAAATGACAGTTTCAATTAAGGCCTGATGTTTCAAGAGTCTAAAAAACCAATCTTCAGCCCAATTAAAATAAGGCAAAATCACGAACAACAGGTTGAAGTATATATACTGTACAATTTGCAGAGTAGGGGTAACAAGGATATCCAATATACAGAGGTAAATTAGAGAGTTAAGGGATTAATTGATGAGGATTAGGAAGGGGGATGAAAAACACATATCCCTGTGAATGGACAGAATCTGGGGTGAATTAAAGGCATTGAAGACTCGCCCCAAACCGCGTGCGGCCATCTGAAAAAGTTAACTTTATGTTGTGTGCAAGTGACGCTTTGTTCGTGTCGCTACAAAATGCAGACAGTAATGAAACGTGAGACCTTAATTGTTATCTTTAACTGGACCTGAGATGACCATCACTGTATCGTTTGTATACTGTGCTGTGTGTATTAACCGCAGCTGTATGTACTGACTGTACACTAGTGTCTGATTACCGATGGTAGCAAGCTGTGTGTGTATTTTCTGGGATCGATGGTGGTGTTTAACACTTCTGTTACACCTCATTCGAAACTAGGTCAGATTACCTGCATTAGACGTTTCTTTTTGCGCGAGTCTTCACACCCTTTAAGGGACCCTGTTCTGGGGAGCTATAATTTTGCTTAGTAATCTATTCATTGCACACATGGGCGGTGATCATGGGGGGGACGGGGGGGGGACATGTCCCCCAATATTTTAGGTGGGGGGTATAGTATCTAATATCCCCCCCAAAATTTGGTGTCATAGTTTTATTTTGTGGCTATAAGAGCATATTTTTTATGATATCGCTAATAATATTTTAAAAAAATGCTTTGATGCAACTTACAAGGCCTGGGAAGTGCCATTTCCAGCGATCTGGGAGGCATTTTCGGCCAAAATTTTCTTTTACGCTTCGCGCCAACTCATGGTGGCGCCACCCTCAGATAGTTTGCCTACAAGCTTCGCCCCTCCCTTGGCAAATTCCTCGCTACGCCCGTGTCTAACCGTGTCACAATTTGTTACTAAATATCACCAAAAAACATCACAGACTTTCACCGAGAGTAGTTTTTACTTATTTTGGAAATGAATTAGCTAGACGGACCATGGCGCATATCCTGGTGGGGACAGCGGGACGCGTCCCCACCAACTTTTTCAGTGGTGAGGACATGATATATCGTGTCCCCACCAATTTGTCTTGACCACACGCTGCATTGCAAATTTCCCTGTATTGAACTTTGGCGCAGTTTGATCCAGAATATTGCAAATGACATGCAGCAGTTCTCATTTTATTATATTTATGCACAGTTGTTAAATTTTGGAAGGAATTCGCATTTGCGGCAGTCTATTATTGTTTTCTGGGAGAGGACCCAGACCCATCGTATACAAAAGTCTACTTGGATTATTTGTCCCCTGATTTTTTTTCTGCAGATGCCCATGTGTTTCCCCCAACTTAAATTTCTAAGCCATGAGATCTCAAATTTAAGGAGGTTTTGGAGCATTATTGGGTCTGGGAAGTGTTATTTCCGGCGATCTGGGAGGTATATTTGCCAAAATTATTCTTGTACGCTACGCGCGAACCAATGGTCGCGCTCCGCTTAGATAGTATCAGAGAACAGATACGTGTCCCCGTCATTATCCAAGACTGATCTGCGCCCATGGGACAGACCGCATCCGTAATGAAATTTGGTATATATACAAAATATCACGAAGCGCAATTTTGGGGATGTACTGTAGTTGCTACGCGCCTGCACACAAGCAAATGTCCCCCCCAATATTTGAAACAAATTGCTGCCCCTGATTGCACAATGTTGCAATTATGATGTCTGTCCATAATTCACAGTGTCTTTATATTCAGCTTAAACTATGACAGTGACCGAATTCCAGAAGTTTAACAGTTGAAGATTGCATTTTGAACTGGGTTGTACTTGTATATATATATATAACTTGACATTTCTGACCCCACGCATTAGCTTTTCACACAACTTTGACGACCTTCGATCGATCTATGAGAACTAATTTAGTTATATATCAGTTTGGTTGCTCCTAACAATTAAGCATGATGAGAACCAATTTTTTCTCACAAGTATTTTTTTTACTTATTATTGTAATGCGTGTGCGGGCTACAATATTGACATTACTGGCCAAGTGAACAATACCTACATGACTGGACGTTGAAACTTAAACTTTCATATAGAGCTGTACCTTTGCAGTTTCTAACTGCGTAGCCAACTTATTCTGAGCCTGCCACGCTGCATATAGCCAACTTATTGTGATTCTGAGCCTGTTAAGGGGCTCACAAGCGCCCTCGCTTTGTAGGTACCTACATGAGTATACTCCCTGGGGTGTTGTCCGTGCAAGAATAACGCAATAAACAATCAAAAATTTCTTCCTAATGAAAGGGAGCCAGCCCAGGGAGGAAGGGGAGCGTTGCGCGGGGACCACACCAAGTGAATGATGACAGTGACAGCCAAGTTGATCTACACAGTCTATTCCCGAACCACACACATCATATTGACAAGGAAAAGAGAACAGCCTTAGACCCAGGGTGAATGAATCAAAGACTCCACCTGTTAGGGGACATCACACAGTTACGAGTACCAGGAGTCAGTGACACCAGCCCATTCACCCCTGCAATTTCCGAACAAAATCTTCCTCTCTCTCAACATAACACCTTACTCTGTGCACAGCACAATGTGGAGTGAATAAACACATGGGTGCAAGGCACTAAGTAAACCTACTCACCTGGTGTAGGACTAATTGAGGAGATTGCTATTCCTACTAGTAGAAGTCTTAATAAATATAAAGGAAGGTGTCATAACAAAATATGTAAGATATAATTTAATAACCCTTAAAGAATGGGATAATTATGACTAAGTGACTAATCAATGAACTTGGGACTACATTTTTTACAGTGGGCATACATTAGCATCACAAGGAGTAAATGGGCTAAGAACAAAGGAATCCACTACATGAATATTCAACAGTAAGGGGAGCCAGCTCACAACGGCTATCTCCTGGACATGCCTGAGGCACATGGTCAGCATGTGACACCCCACTGGTACCTACTTGTGGAACTAAAGCTTAAAGTGGTATAGCTAAGTTTTTCACTTCACTACACTAATACTGCAAGCACTCCACCCGCACTACGATACTGTGTATTTGCAGGCAAATGCAGTTCTAGTTTCCATTTGGATTTTCTTATGCTGGTTCAGTTTTTCATTCACTTACATTTAAACATTTAGACTTTCATGGCATCGAATGACATGTTTACAATGGGCTACACGATTTCCCAAGGATAAATGTTGTTGATACATCATAAAGTTACAAAGAACAATGTTGTGGTGGATACAACTTAATACACTAAATCAAATATGGATTTACATCTCTAATATTATTTGAATCTATGACAAAATATGATGATTCTCAATTTGAGAGAATATTTTAATTCTACTCTTGAAAATGTGCTTATGAATTTATTATCTGTCAACTTTGCCAAAATTAAAGTCTTCATTTAGAAAAATGGCAGCAAACTGTATTAGCATCTCTGTCACCGAGAGAAACCTTATCTCCACGATAGATTGGATCCACTTAGTGTTAAGGATTGTTTTCATGATAACCACTGTGCTATTTATAGCAAATCACATATTAACCATTATCATTACTTTGTATATATATCAAATTAATTGTATTATTTCAACAAGGTAATACATCTATTCAATTACCTTGAACTAACAACTTCTGAGAATTGTTTATGAAAGCTAAGGTGATTAATTGTTTACTTACTGTAATTAATAGCTTTTAAATAAGTAAGCTTTTGACATAATATCTTAAAGCAACAAATAGAGATTCCTTTGATAATTTGTAATTGATTGTTTATTTATGTAACTATATACTGTAGGGTAAGTCTGTCTGTCTGTCTATCTATCTATCTATAAATATTGAAATTTTGGTGAGCTGGAAAATCCAGAACAGTGAAAAAAACTTCCAGCCTCCACCGGGATTCGAACCCGGGCCTACCACTTTATACGCAGACACCCTAAACAACTAGGCTATGGACACTGATTGAATTTCCAGAGGTTTGAAACCTGTATTTAAGTAGGTCATAATTCCACTGTAGGCATTTGCTACCTGTATCGCAAAATGAAATATCGTCTCATGAATGGACGTTAATAATAGACTCGTGACTCCTTGGACTGTACTGTATAATATATGACAGTTACAATTAAAGTAGGTCGTAATTCCACTGTTGGCATTTGCCACCTGTATCGAACAATGCTAGTTCTGTTTTGGTGACATATTTTGCCCTTATTAGATGGTGCTAATCAACTCATCATGCATGGACGTTAATAATAGACTCGTGACCCCTTGAACTATACCGTATAATAGACGTAAGGCTCTATGACCTCGCATGGACTGACAAAGAGTGAACAGAATGCAATTGCCATATATGGACATTCTTTACATGTTTTTAAAGATGATGCAACAACATTATTGAGAAAAAAATAAAGAGTAGCTAAGTGGTATCAGATTGGGTTATGGGATAATTAGGTTAACACCATATACTGTAGAAGGCCTGAGTGCTATTCTTGAGTGAATGGCTTAAGTTAACAAAATTATCAAACAGAAAAATAGGATTTTATTTGTAAATGTGCAACACTTGACATATATCACACCTCAGCTTGCTTTAAAATTCACATTTGGGGGGAGGGGTGGGAGCTCAGGGGGGAAGCAATAAACTTCAATCAAAGATATTAGACAAACAAATGGTGCATAGGAATGGAAATGTCAGAATTTTACCGGGGAAATTTATTAATTTTATATCATTATCAAACAAATATGTGAGTGAATAATGGAAAATTGACTGGGGAATGTTAGACAAAAGAATAGAACAAAGACCTTTGTGGATAGAATGGGATTAGAACTAAGCAGACCTCTGGATTTATAAGCCCATGCACTCAACCAAATTTAAAGCAGCATTTTGCGTCCTTTTCTATGGTCTTTCTCAACCTCACCGATCCCATGATACCATAACGACATACATAACTAGCTTATCTATTCAAATCTTACTTCAAATGGTGGCATAAAAGCCGAAAAATTTACACATTTCAACTATGTTTTTCTCGAAGATATTTTCCGTTGGGATCCAAATAAACCTCGCCCATAATATGAATATTTAAAATCTACGAACGTCATTGGCCAATACGTAATACAACACCATGCTTGATTTGTGTAGATTGTCTATGGCAGTTGTACCAGGAAGCTGTTAGAGTCCAGCTCGCTGGTTGTACCAAGTAAACCAACTCGATGTTTTGAATCTATTTTTAGCACCGGCTCATAAATTAACCTGCATCTCTGATTGGTTGAATTCAAACTAGTGGGTTGGGGGAACTGTATGCGATTATTATTAAATGTGTAATTTGTCGAAGGACACTTTTCTCATTATCTGTAAATATCCTTATTTACTAGCCAATTAATGCTTTTGGCAGGGAAAAAACTTTGCTTTTATCTTAGTTTGCTGTTTTGTGATTGATTTATGTAAAAAACTTGATGGACTTGTCAAAAAAGTGGAAAACGGCGACAAAACCCAAAATGCTGCTTTAAGCTGTCCAACCCCTTAGTTGGTGGCGATCTCTCTATATATAGCCAATTATTCCCTGGGGGCACCAGTCAGAAACCACAGGATACCTTGCATACCATGAAACCAGGAATCATGCACGCCCCTGTTTATCATTCGATACGGCCCAGAAAGTGGCAGAAAAGGGAATTTCATGAGAAATTTGTCTGTTTTATACAATACAGTTAAAAATTGGAAATGAAAAAATCAATCATTATCCATTTTGTGAGAATAATTATTGCAAGATTTCCTGCATTGCTTTAATTATATATTATTGCTCTGTGATAATTGTTACAGCTTTGCACCTCATATTCCTGAATGGTGTTTGACACATGAATCTCTTAGTATGGTTCACGAGGGTTACTTAAATCTATATCGATAATTATTAAAATTATGTAATTATGGTGTACATTTAGAGTCACATATGTGTGTTACATGGTGAGAATGTCACGGTTTGCTATAATGATTTATGAACTGACTTAACAGGTCAGAGGTATAATTTGCTGAGTGACTTGTTCTCATGTAAGTGAGAGGAAACTATGTCGTCTTCTCCTAATATATATATTAGGATAAACTATTTATTATTAAACTGACATTCCCAGCTAATATTTATCATTATTGTTAAATTTACTTACAATTTGATACTTGGAAACCAGTTGCATTACTTTGTTCTAACATATTTCTTGAGTGTTCGGGTGTTATATATGTAGTTATGTCATGTGGTTAGAAGCTAATTACCACAGTAGGAGTCTAAGCCAGGCTTCGGTACCTCTAACACTTAAGAATCATGTTCAGTTAGAGAATGTCATGCTGCATGTGAAAATGACCAAAAATTTGCTCTTTTTTACGCAAACGTTTTATAACTACAGGTTCAATGAAATATTCAACTATTTAAATAATATTTTTATTTCAGACTTCACCAGCTCTCTGGTGACCTGAGATGACCTGGGCCTCCAGTAAGGAGTTCTTCGAATCACTAGAAGGTGGATCCACATACCAAGTATGTAGTTTTTATTCCTTCTCTGAAACCCTGAGGCGGGCGATGTCGGTAATATTTTTGCTGATGCTCTCACAAAAACAGACGGCAGTCACCTCACAAAATGAACACCTGGTGAAACACTGTATATACCAGGGGTTCCCTAACTGGGGTGCATGAACCCCCAGGGGGTGCGTGAGTCCATCCCAGGGGGTTCGTGAGACGTTTCTGAAAGTCAAAACTAGAGTACTTTTGTAGAGCTAACATCTGATATATCATATACATTGTACATTACTATCGACAAACTCTTTTCGCGTTCCATACGTATATGTTGCCATAGTAGTACCGTACCGTGCATGTGATACATTACTGAATTATGAAACAGACACAGGCTGTTATGCGTTTTATAGTATAATAATGACTCAGATCGTGTCTCGAAAAGTTGGGGGTTCGTGGACAACTCTGACATCCACAGGGGGTTCGTGGGGGGATAAAGTTAGGGAAACCCTGGTATATACACTCATATACAGATTTATTAATGGATAATACAGCACTTTGTACAACTTGGTATATAGGATGATTAGGCTTGCGTATAAGAGCCTAACATCAGACCTGTTATGGACAGCTAGAAAAACACTCTAATATTTGCATGAAAATTGATAAGAGCATATATATGCGTCTGATTAAATTGTTTTCACCTCTACCAAAACAATCACTAAGAATGTGACACCTTTGTTTCTGATTTGAATTTTTCATTTGCTCCATCTCACAAGCGGACGCCAAAATTTGGGCTATAAAGTACATTATCATGATTGTATGAACTTCAGTACTGAAAGAAGATTGAGCTGTATAATGTGGATCTAACTGATGGTTCCAACTTTCGGAGAATAATCTTGGGGATGATTGAAAACTTCTCTGAATGACTGTCAAATACACACATTGCAATTTTTGCCTTTATACTTTATGCTTGTGACAATTATTTGTGCATATTGTTTCGTAACAACCGTAAAACAGAAAGATAGCAATTTGGCGACTGTATGACATCATGTGCCACTGCATGGGTGTTTAGGAAGCAATTAGAAACTTCATCAAATTTCATGACATTTTGTAAATATAATACGACTTTACCACAGAGGATAAGTTTTATACTGATGAAAAACAAACATGAAATCAAAATCTTAGCACTTCCAAAATATCTGCTCTAATAATAATATCTGCATTTTACTCCGTTCAAAAGTCTTCATCAAATTTTTTTTGAAAATGGAGTGGAACCAATTTTCAGCTGCATGTTAAAAGAAATTTTCGTCCAGACCTGGTTAACTTTCAGGATTTATCAAAAGGTAAAATCTGAAAATATGGAAATGGAATAAACAAATTGATGTAGAGATGACTTAATAAAACTCTCAGTCGTATACCGATTTAATCTACTGGCTTCATTTTAAGCACAAATAATTCTCTTCAATTAGTTTATGACTTTCGTTCTCAAGTGCTCTGGGTATAACTAAGCCACAGATGCGTCCTTGGGACACTTCATTTGTGTTTAGGGTAAAATGGTCCAAAGGTTAATGGTTATTTAGCATTACAGGAGCTATGGAAATAGCTTAGGCTCTCTGGACAAAAGTGAATCTGTGACATCAAAACCAAATTTCGTAGTTTGTGGTATAAAGTCTCAAATGTCAATTTCTCTCAACCTATAAATCAAATATGCCTTTAAGAGTAAACACTGTTAATTGTTTTGTATTTTTTGGGTGATTTATCATTAATACAAAAGCGATCTGGACTTAAACTTCTTTGAAAATAGGTCAACAACTCCACACCAAATATGGCACCCTCATAGTGAACCAGATATTTAGTTCCGACATAAAAAGTATGTACCTAATTTTGGTGTTTCCCGAGTTAGGTATTTATACATGCATGATCTTCATAATAAACTGTAATACATACATTCTATGTATATATGCGATACTCCTAGTTATAAAAAGTGGGGATTTCCGGATACGTTTACAACTCTGCATTGGTTGTATAATGGCTTTCAAACTCTGTATTGATTACATTATGAAAGTGTCAATCTCATTGACAGTACAAGGAAGTCTCGAAAGTACATATAAATACATAACAATAACTCCGATACCGCAGTGGTGCTGTGGCCGAGTGGTTAAGGCGTTGGACTTTAGTTCCAATGGAATCAATCCGCGCGGGTTCGAACCCTGCCAGCGCCAAAACTCTTTTCCATTATATTACTCTACACTTGTAACGAGTATAACAGAGAGAAAAAGGAAAGGAGAGAAGGAAAAAAACAAAGACTCCAAAAAAAGTAAATTGTTGGTCAAAATAAATGAAAGTTACAATTAATTAAGGCCTGATGTTTCAACAGTCTAGAAAACCAATCTTCCGTCTGATCAAATAATCATAATAAAAAAGAGACACAATCATGAACAACAGTGTTGAAGACGAATTCCATATATATATAGATATACTTTAAAATTTGCAGAGTAGGTGAAACAAGGATATCCAATATACAAGGGTTAAAGAGGGAGTTAAGGGATTAATTAACAAGGATTAGGAAGGGGAATACAAAGTACATACAAGCGTGAATGGACAGAATGTACTGTGAAGGAACCCAGTTCTGTGGAGTTCTAAATTCTCTTAATATTACTCTGTTCGTTGCTAATGTTGTAATAAGGTGTCTGTCCATAATTCAGTGTCTTTATATTCAGCTTAAACTATGACAGTGACCGATTTACAGATATTTCATTTTAATAATTTTAAATATTAACTTAATATAATATAATACTAAATTTTTAATATTTGCATTTTTAACTGGGGTGACTTTTAAATAACTTGACATTTTCTGACCCCATGTATTAGCTTTTCACATAACTTCGACGACCTTCGATCGATTTATGAGAACTAATGTAGTTACAGTATATATCAGTTTGGTTGCTCCTAACAAGTAAGTATGATGAGAACAAATTTGTATCCCAGTTATTTTGCTTTTACTTATTATTGTAATGCGCATGCGCACTACATTATTGGCATTACTGGCCAAATGAACGATACCTTTTGAACGATACCTACATGACTGGATGTTGAAACTTAAAGTTTCATATAGTCTCTGTACCTTTGCAGTTTCAGAGTCTAGCTGCGTAGCCAACTTATTCTAAGCCTGTCCTGTATCTTTTCTCTCAATAGGGTTTTTTCAACCCTGTTTTGAAGCAAAGCTGTTTTCCTTGTTGGTTTGTCTGTTCTTGGCCTAATGTTAGTCTATCATATATGTTGCATGTTAGGATAGGTTTCTGTACTAACGTTAGCTTCGTGTGTTATATGTGTTATATTTGGTTGCCTGTCTATTTATTGTTCAAGGACCTTCTTGCTATAACGTTAACACGGTGCATATTTATGGTGCGGTTTTTGAATTGAAAGTTAAAGCGCAAGAATACATCAAACTAAAAGTCAATGTAATGCTACTAGTTCATCACTTTACAAGTAGTTAATAAACCATCTCCGTACAAGAAACAAGGCAGAGGAGAGCAGAAAAATCTCTGCGGAAAAAAGGGATTTACTAGCTCACAAAACCAGGGCCGTGTCCGGCACATGGTGCCACAAAATGTGGTGAAGACAATCGTCTTGCAAGGTGTTGCAGATCAGCACCAAAGGTGCTGGGGTTGGGGTGGGGTTTTGGGGGGACCTGGAGTGGGGGTTTCTTACCCCCACTCCACAGTTAGGATGCAGACGAACGGGTTTCATCACTAGAAGTGCAAGAAACATTCAGGAAACTGGATGCCTCAGAACGTTTCTGGCAGATGCAATTAGAAGAGAAAAGTGTTAAAGGATGCACTTTCATAATGCCAAATGGCAGGTACCAGTTTCTGAGATTGCCCTTTGGCATGTCATTGGCACCCCGGGGTGTATCTTTCTACTGTATATGCACAGATTGTTTGTAAGCATGGGAGGAGTGGACACCTCCATGGATGACATCATTATGTGGAGCTTGACATTTGAAAATGCACCCTTTAATACCACTGCCATAACAGTTTACCTGCCTCCGGCATTTTAATAGGCTCTCTCTGTAGATCGCGGGGAAATTTGAGCTGTGCGAGTGACTTTTCCCACCCTCGTTTCCTTTGCTAGGCTTGGCGCATCGATCACGTAACACACAGGCTAACGTTCCAGACTAATAAATTGTAAGGTGATGAAGTGGGAAGTGGCGAAAAATGAACAGCAGTCTTACCTTACGGGCGGATTTTCAAATGACTATAGCCGGACATGATGGAAGGTTAATTTAAAGTATTTAAAGGATTCATGAAGTCAACCTGAAAATTGAACAAAGCTAAAATGTGAGTTTGCGTTGTCTGAGTTAACAATTCCTTGGGAGATAAAGTTAACAGATACAGATCGTCATGCCAGACCCCAAGAAAATTAACAGCAATTGTCAACACGAAGAAACCAGAAAACAAAATAAGGATGTTCGAAGATTCCTTGGTTTGGTTATAATTACCTAAATCAAATTTGTACCTGATTTATCGACTCAAAACAGCTCTTTTGAGACTACTGATTAGTGACCAGAATGAGCAGGAGTGGACATGCACAAAACCATGATAAACCTCGGTCTAATCTCACAGAGTTACCGACCAAAGTGCACCAGTTTCGGCGGCATTTTACGATTGAGGAAAGAGACTAGAACATCATCAGGTGCTTCCGTCACAGACAGATTCAGGGAGCAGTTCTTTAACAGAGACACGAGAGGGCAATGGAGAGAATAGTTCCCAAAACAGAGAGCTTTTTCTCAATATTTCAAATTTTCACTTGATTCCATAAGCTAAACTAAGAGAGACTAAAGGAGGGAGGATTTTTTTTTGACTAAGATATAAACAAACTGCCTGTAGACCACTGAAACATGATGTATATAAGCTTAACACTGTCATAGTTGAAAAGATGTTCCAATGACATATAACGTTCACACAGTAACTACACAGTAACTATATGTTACTTTTTTTACTATATAAACAAACTGCCTACCACTAAAACATGATGTATAGAAGCTTAACACTATCCTAGTTGAAAATATGTTCAAATGACATCTATTGTTCACACAGTAACTACACAGTAACTATATGTTATGATTGAAAAGCTGTGTAAAAAAAAAAAGACTGAATGTGGGCGGACCCAATCATTACAAAGTTCATTTCAAGCATCTGACACAGATTGCTTTGTGCTTCTTGGCAGGGAATGGAGTAACTCAACAATTGAATTTTTCATAATCATCTTCATATATCAAAATACTGAGAAACGGCTATCACACGTAAATATATACAAATTTTGCAACACATTAATATTTAGTACTTCTTGTCTAGAAGAAGAATCAATATTTTAATTTCAGAGAGCATCAGAGAGCTTGCACCAACATAATTAAAAAAATAATTAAAAAACTATTTATAGGTTTTACTTTATGTTATGATTGTATAGATGTGTCATAATGAAGAAAATGTCTGAATGTGGAGCCATTCAATACGAAATTCATTCAGGCAGATCTCTTTGTTTGGTAGGGAATCAAGTAAACGCTACAATTGAATTTTTCATTATCATCTTCATATAGCGAAATACTGAGGAAAAAAACGGCTTTCACACGTAAATATATACTATTGCACCATATTTACAGTTCTGTTGCAACTTCAGAGAGTAAATAAAAGATATTTACAAGTGTTACTCAAACACGTACGGTGTGGTGGCCGAATGGTTAAGGCGTCAGGACTTCGAAGACCTCTGAATTCTGATGTGCAATATGTGCATACGTGGGTTCAAATCCCACCCACACCGACTTTTTTGCACTGTGTTAACAAGTTACTCATTTTGGGGCAAAAAAGCTAGGCCAATGAACAGGAAATACAATTTTTTAAAGATGGTCTACTTTCCCATCTTAAGGTACATCCCTGCAACTCCATCTTCAGTCCGGAATTTTCTTTTTACATCCACTCAGGGAACAATATAAGTTCCTCCAGGCCCAGAATGACCTCAGGTGCAGATCCAGGTGTAAGGGAGGGGTGGGTGGGAGGAGATGGTCGTATGGGAGATGTAACCCCTTCTTTTCTACCTCCGAAATAAGAAATATTTAAAAAGTGTTTCGTAGCAACAACCTTGCATTTTGTCCAAATTATAGACCTAATGTGTCTCAGATGAGCTTGCTACATCATTACCTCATTCAGAGGACACCCTGACCACCATGCATGTGAATCGGCTTCAACCCAGCCAGGGTCACCATCCCAGCCCGCCTCCTTCATAAAATCAAATGGGTCTGCATCTTCCTGTCCATCCATCAAAGCCATGCCTCTATATACCTAAATTACTCAGGACAGATATATAATTTGTCATTGTCATTATGTATTACTCGATTACAGACGGTAAAATATTGGCAAATTTAAGACACTGCCCAGCTACTTGAACCATACTTCCCGCAGTGTTCCCTATGAGGGCATGATCTAAACCCCCTCTCCCTCCCCCCCCCCCCCAAAATAAGAAAAAATGATAGATGGACATGAATAACTGCCAGCAGATAAACTAACCTGTTGTGAAAATTAACTGTAAATTATCAACGGATTGCAACCTCAATTCTTGTATAGCCTACGAAGACACTTTCTTAGGTTTATTTTACAACCGATCCCATTCTGGCTGTCCAGTAAATGTCACAGACATTTCTGTATCTCTCTCCATGCAAGAAAATTCTGAACATGAGTTTATATTTGATGATGACCAACCCATACAGGAAGCATATCATAATAATATAATAATCATAATCAGCAGTTATTTTTACGGATTCTTAAAAGAATTGTCTGGTAGCCCATAGAAGTTACCTTAAAAAACGTTAGATAATTTTCCAAACATGTTTTCAAAATATGAGAACGCTAATGTTGCGTTCGACAGAGAAACTAGTTTTTAATTGTTTAGGATGGACATTTCAAATATACTTTGAACAGTAGAGAACATTAACCCAAATTTGGAATCTTTTTAATTTAGAAAGTAATTTCAGAAAGGGAAACCGTAGCTTGTTCTTGGAGGAAAAACCCACCTTACTATGACCCGGTCGGGTATCGAACCCGGAACCTCTCCATTTATCCACTTGCCCACAGCATGGGTTCTAGATAGAAGTATATGGTTCCATGAATTATGTTAAAAATATAAACAAATTATTTGGTGTAATAAATCTGAATTTACTGCACTGTGTTTTGGTTTATATACTGAGCACTCTGGATGAAGGAGAGAATTAATGACATTAGTGTGCTCTGTTGTCTGTTTTGGTTTCTTAATTGTCTTAATTAGCCATTCATCATCAAGGATCAAACAATCATTTATACACTTTTCACCAAACCTACCAATTCAGTAACCTACCCCAAACCAAATGTCATTATCGATGAAATTTGAGACACCAGACAGTTTCTCCTAACTATACTTTGAACACCATTGCTTTACATGAACATGGTCCAATTCCTCCCCCCTCCCTCACCCCCAACCCAATCCTCTCGGCTCAACATTTGAAAATCTCCCCTTCAGTAAAGACTGCCGTTCATATTTTCGCCACTACTCACGTTTTCACCTTTCAAGGTTTAATATTAGTCTAAAATGTTAGCCTGTGTCATAATCAATTCGCCAAGCCTAGCAAAGGAAAACTAGCCAGGAAAAGTCACTCGCACTGCTCAAATTTCCCCGAATGTACCCGAGAGAGCCTATTCAAAAGCCGGAGGCAGGTAAACTGTTATGGCAGTGGTACTGAAGGGCCCATCTTCAAATGAAAAGATCAGCGAAAATAAATGATATAAAACCAAACATGATAACTTGATCCCATGAATCCTAATATAAGCAAATATCTGGATTTCATATCATATCGTATTTATGTTGATTAATGTTGACTAATGTTGATAAATGCAGCATTATACCGTGAGTATTCTTACATGCAGATTTAAACCGTGTAAAGTTTAACTACTTTAAGGAAATTTCACGGTAGATTTAAGATGCAGTTTGCATCACAGCTCTTTCAATCATAAAATTGTTTACTACTACATCACATAAAAGTTGGCACAATTAAGTCACCCGCTACGAGAGTCACAATAGCTCACGTTAACAAGTCGTAAGAGAAATCAATCAAACCAACTTTAACAAACAGCTTAAGAACGATTCCATTTCTGTTCAATCACTCTGCCCTATTAATTTTGATATTGATATATAGATTTACACATGTTAACCATTAACCATAGTTTACTTCCGAAATCATTCGCTATGTATCTGACAAAGTCCATAACATTTTATTAGCACTTGGAAAACCACCTGTGAATTCTTGACAGATGAGTCACCTCAGCTATATAGTATTTGATCAGATGGAGACATCATTTATAGACGTACAAAATATACCAAACTACACACTTGTAAAAATTATAGCATAAGATGCATGGTAGCTAATATTGTTGCTTTGATTACCGATTACCTAACAATTACACCATGTGACAACTACGATAGCAGAGGAAGTGCCACTGTAATATAGACAATCTTTTCCAGGTAAATATTGCAACATATATATTATGATGATTAATTGGATACAAATGACCAAATCTTCCAATGCCTACAGTATCAGTGCAGTGGCCGAGTGGTTTAGGCGATGGCTTTTAGCTCCATTTCACGCGGGTTCGAACCCCGCCTGCACTATCCAGGGTTTTTCCTTTTGTTTTCATTTCTTACTATTTCCGAAACTTCCAATTTTGGACCGATCAATTAATGAAAACAGAAAAAAAAAGAACTTGCCACAACAGGTAATCATGCACAAGAAAAGAAAAGACAAACATAATAAAACTTGGATGTTATGCACAGCAAGTGTATAAAACCAACACGTCCATGGGTTATGAAAACATACACAAAAGGTCTTTGACGCGGGAAATCTTTTTCAGTTTTGTATTTGAGTGCATAGCAGGCTTTGACATTTGACTTCAGGAGATATCCCTAAGTAAGGGCTTTACAAAAGTGATCTTAAACTATGTTATGTAGAGATAATCTGCTTACATTATCGATCAAAAATTGAATAAATATAACATTGTTGAAAGAGTGTTTTATGTAACATAGGATTCAAAACTAGACAAATAATCATGACATACTTTTTGAAAGTAAACTAGGTCCAGAGATTCCTAGATATATTGACGAAACTGTCAAAAAATACTGAAGTGGTATTGCAGCAATAACACAAGATGGTGGTTTACGTATATGATGATTTGCTCACGATATCCAGGACCTAGCTTAAAACGATATGGCGACATTTAACCTGACCGTCACGAACACAAATAACACAAGACATTTTGCAGATAAATGTATGGTAACCTTCATAATTTATAATCATATATGATATTTTTTAATAAATATCAAAACAATTTTTTTCTTGCCAACCAAATGAGACTAGGTAAAACTTTATTTTGCCAGCAACAAAAGTAAGACTTCTTTCAAAAAAGTGTACATGATGCAGGACCGCTCGCAAACTGTGACAAGATTTTTGCCGAGTTGAAAATGGCCTTGACTGGTTGTACCAAATTTCACAAATCCAAAAGGGATAACGTGTCACTCCAATGTTCAGTTCGTTAACAAGCCATAGTTACTTCATGAATTATCTCCTTACATCAAAAGCTGTAAAATTGCCGAAAAAAATTGGGATTGAAAACATCTTTGTCCATCTTTACTACATTCGGTTGCATTATTAAGTTTTGTTTTAAAAATACTGGATTAACATTAAGACCTGCACTAATATCATCATAAATTTAACCCTTAGAGGAGAAAAATTCTGGAAATTTTACATATTTTAAAGGAGAGTGTCTTGAAAACAGGAATATAGCAACTATTAAAACAATTACTCAAACTCAAATCTTTCTTTTTCTTCTTGGACTATAACATATGAAGACTAATTGTGCCTAATGTTATTCTTTCACATTGATGTAACACATAAATGTTGTAGAAAATAACTCCCCCCCCCTCCTCAAAAAATGTTATTACATTTTTTTGGTAAAACTGATGACCGAATACAAAATAAATAAAGACTGACCAACTGAGGGGGAATCGAATGATGGTGGAAATTAATAACCATGTCTTTTTATCTAATAGCAAATAACTATATTTTCCAAGTTAGGAGACAATCTGATTTAATCAGGTTGTGGAGTTATTGCAATTTTAAACTTTTGGCAACTCCACAGAAAATTCAGGGCCTGATAAAGTTTTGCACTTAATGGTCCCAAAAGCATATTGGCTCAAATAAACTGGCTCAAAAATATATTTGCAACCAAAAATTGAACCCCAAAAATATGGGCCCAAATGGTCCCAGAATATTGGGCCCCACAAATGCGGGCCCAAAGAATGTATCACAAAGTGCATTTGAGGTGGAAATAAATTTGGGCCCACACAGCCCAAAAATGGGCCTAGAATTTTTGGGGCCCAGATGTTCCCCCCAAAAATTACAACTACAAGTACCAGCTATTGTCCATCAACTGCATACCAAGTTTGGCTACTATCCGACATAACGTTGCAGAGTTATTGCATTGTAAAAAATTTTAGGTTTTGACCCCACAACTTCATTAATATTCATTAGGTCAGCACCAAAACAATAGGGTGCACTTATAATACGCTATAATACATCAACACAGCAAGTATGGCAAATATCCATCATTCCGTTATTGAGTTATCCCAGACCCTACCAAGTGTCACAGATGCACACACATACACATACATGTTTGTATTACATTCAGACCGAGGACCCCATTGTATTTTCCATTGTTCAAATCCACGTACCCTAACCTTAACAATACCCCCATACAATAGAATTCTTCCGAGGAATTGGTGATTCTTTAGAAATCACAACCGAGGACCTGCAATTCTTTTGTTCAAGTCCTCGGTCAGAATACAAAACAAACGCACACACACAAACCTGACTACGTAGGCTCCTTTGCTGCCAGAAGGTAACCAAAATGTGGGAGCTCCATCAGCTAGAACCTATCATATCTCGTAACCAAAAGTTAAACACCAGATAAGCAATAACTAATATAGTGAAACAAACACTGTGCCAGACTTGTTACCATAGATACCCCATGAGAGATGTCAGTATTGCCAGATATCTGACAGCCAGAACCAGCTGCAGACTCATACCATGTGAATATGACTAGATAAGTAGTGTAAACTAGACTAACGTGTCTGACTAAATATGAAAAAAATATTAAATGTTATAAATATTAATTTTAAGCACAAAATAATCTGACTAAATGCAGAGTTATGTTTTAAGTCACAATAAATAGTTTTTGGTCCATCCTCATGTCCAATAAAAGTTGACCTTTTCGAGAATCTTTAAAATACAAATTATGTAACACAAACATCAAGAAGATTGACGTTGAAGAAATTCGGCACACGCCTACTCGGCTGGATATATTCTCCTCCTGAGTGAAGAAAGCCGGTTAAACTGAAAAACTCTCTGTGAGACAAACACGTGGTAATTTTTCCCATTTTTTTAGTTTCCAGATCAACTTCTTTGCTTCAAATTTCAATCTTGCAATAAGCCTCGGACAGGAATATGCACTTGTTACTTCTGCTAATACCCTCCTCAAATTGATCGTTTTCATCACAAATGCCTTTTTTCACACAGAATTATATCATAACCATCCAAAATAGTTTCTCAGAACGATGCACATTTTTCAGCAGATTAATCTTTTTCTTTTCGACGTTCAAGACTTTTGGAGGATTTAAGTGTTCCCCCGAAAGGTACACTTCATCTTCGACCAATTCGATCTGAGCCGTTCCAACGAAAAACATCAAAATTTCCCCAATCCCCTCGAAAAGGGGATATCGTGGACAGAAAATGACACATATACATACAACAAGTTGATGAATTTGCAACTCTCAAAGAAGGGGAATTTTTCTCTTGCGATAAACATGGTTTGAAAACGGTACAAATTTGATCGGTTAAACCCTGTGAAGTTATATATATATCCGTAAGAATCCAATTTCGGGAATGGTTGGACTTGGAATCAATCCAACGGTCTGATATTTTTCACAAAACTTTTCAGCTTTGATCACGATGGAAACCATGCATTGTATTGACAAACATTTCAACATGGGGGAGTCCCTGATTGCGCAATGTCAATTTTCCCAGTTGCCTAATATAGCATCCAGGTCTTGCTTAATACAAAATCAGGAATTCTATTTTGTGTTTCTATTAAATATGACACAAATGTCTGGATCATGACTGACATTATATCATCCTGTAGGACTGGAAGAAACTTTGCTTCTGTATGGTTTTTTTCTTGAACTGCTTACGCATGCAATCTTGCTTGCGGTCAGGGTATATCCCCACACCTTGAGATCCCCCCCCCCCGTGACACTTGGATCTTTGCCAGCCAGCGTCACGTCACGCAGGACATCTCAGAGCAACGATGCCTGGTTATCTACAACAAGTACCTGGACTTGTATACATTGACATATTAACATGCTCTTATGCTATATAAGCCACAATATTCCTTCCCCCCTGCCCGCCTCCCCCCGCCCGCCTCCCCCACCCCCAATCTTTCTAGCAGCCTGGACTTTTATAATTTCAATCAGCACTTGATCAGTTTTCCTTAGCTTAATCCCCGTATTCCCTGTAATCCCCTTGCAAGTTTACATACCTATATTTTGACCAACTTCTAAGTAGATTGTTGTCCCAGATGTTGAAGCATTTTTTTCTTTCAAGTTTTAGTCAAAACTATCAGAATTTGAAATGAAAACTTGATTCGTCAAGGTACTAAGTTGAAAAGTTTTTGGGATTTTATGAATAACATACAAAAAAAAAAAAATTGGGGACATTTTGAGAAACATAATTTTGGTTTTCAAAGATCAAATTGGACAAGCTGCTTTATAGTTACTTAGATGCCTAGCAGCAGCTATATTAGTTATTAAAGGCCAGTCCATAAGGAGAGGAGGAGGGGGGGGGGGATGGCGGTAACCAACAAAGAGTAAATAAAAATGAACCACCCTCCCTCAGGATGGTGTTAAATAGGAAGGTCCACATATTCAGAAAACACAACACCTCGTAGAAAAATCCTGCATATTGGCCTGTATTGTAAGCAATATGTGTTAATGTTTCCTGCAGCAAGCCATTGGAGTATACCACACAATGATTAAGCAAATGCAGTGCAATTAGTACTAAATATCACTTTGTCATCTCTTACAGTTTAAATAAACTTCAGTGAACAAAGGACATATTAGTTAACTATGCTACTTTGCATCTCACCACCTTTCCTACCTTTGTCTAAACATTTGACCCCCCCCCCCCCCAAGTTTGTTCTACATTCTTGACATATTTGCTATGTTAAGCTTTTTTCTTTATCTATCTCTCATTTCCCACTATTGTCATTTTCCACATTAGATATACAACTTATTCTCTGCCATTTCCTAAGATGCTACCTTTTTTTTACCAATTTGCCTAGGGAAGCTGCACCTCCAAAACTGCTGGTATTGTCGCAATTGGTAGTTGCCCTGTTGCGAAACCCACATATTACATGATAGGGTAGATACCCTGAATTTCATAATAAAGCTTATTATGCCATATGTAGCCTTTAGAACAGAACATCCAATGTGACAATCAACACTGCATTTGATCTTTTAAGTTTTGAAAAACACATTGTAAACATATCATTTGAGGCTATAGAAGTCATTACGTTTTCCCATTGAGTTTTGTGTTGCATCCAAGGAGCTGATCTAATGGTCTGTGTGTTAGACTAGGAAGTCCAGTCACTTTAATTGATGAACCTCAGCTATTTATAGGGTATTAAAGTATCTCTCGATAAAAATAAAAATTTTAACTGATAGCTGTGGATGTTAAACAGACTAAAATTTATCAAAATTAAACCTTAATGGTGACTAAAGTCATCCTTTAATCATACACCCATCAGCACTGCAGTGTGTGTCCCCAAAATACTTATGGGGACGTTCACCACTGCAATAACTGCATAACATACAGCTTCTGTATATACTCCTCAAGGTGGCATACTCCTATTAGCATCTATATCAATCCGCCCCAAGTGTTCTCCTTCGGGAAAAGTGCCAATAAGGAGCAGGAGAACAACTTTTTACTATGTTATCAATTAAAATCTGGTTTTTTGTGGCTTGCATTTTGAAGAGCATGAATGGAAGAACATGTGTTGCAATAATTGTGTCAATTGAGGCAATGTTAGACCCCTTTAAGCCTCCTAGGAACAGCGTACGAAAATTGTTTACTACTGAGTGAAGAGGGTTTGTTTACAAGTGACGAAAACGTCAGGCTATTGTAGCAAAAAATCTGCACGG